>JAVFHW010081691.1:18819-50125 GCA_032159205.1 Eurystomus glaucurus suahelicus | reverse complement strand
AGACATTTAAACATGTCTAGATTAGTCTTAAAATTTTTTCCATTATAATGCTAAGCCTTCATTCACCCTCTGATTGTATTTTGTTGGCACTTTTGGACAGGGATTTCCATTTAGCTTTTTTCTAGCTCTTTCAAAGATACTTTTCTGCATAGGCTTCGATATAATTTTCAGCTTTAATTTCTAAATTTTTCTGCATATCACTACCAATTTTTTTTCTAGAATAATCTTTAGAGTTAAGAGAGTAGTTTCTCTCCTCTTAAGCCAAAACTACAACTAAACTAAACTAAACATAATACTAGAAGGAGAAAACCAAACAAACAAAACTGCCACAAAACAACACACAGGAAGAAATTAAATAAAACAAAACTTGAAGAGGAGGGTTGGTTGGTTGGTTGTTTTTTCAGCCAAAATACCCAGTTAGTTAATCTCTCTTTGTGCAGATTGCCAGAAGGTTTAGGTGATTGATGGCAATTTAAAAATATTTCAGCCACTGCACATTTTCTGTGCAAACCTTTAAATGACCTACTCACAATGCATAAAATTATAATGACTCCTAAGAATGTGGACTCCTTTCTCTTCCTCCACACATTAGATATCTATTCGTAGTACCAAAACAGTATTTTCAACACTTCATAAATGGCCTGGTTGCTGGGCTCCCACAGCTCCTACTGAAGTCAAGGTTAGTTACATTTTACATTGTCCTGTTCCTTTCTCCAATACATTTACATGACAAAGCTACAACTTTATGATCATTAATAACAGTTACAACTATGCAAGCTTACATAATTACAATAAAAGTGTGTGCTTCAGGGCACAAAATGATAATCTGTGGGAGTCAGGAAAGAACTTTTCTTCTCCTATTATGACATTAAACAATGAACAGGTGTTTTATGGTGGCTTTGCTGTTATTTGAAGCATCAAGTACAGGCAGCTGCTTATGGAAGCAGAATGTCAGAGTAGGTTTAATAATGGCAATAATCCAACATCACCTCTTTTATATTCCTATAAAATCTCACCCATTATGTCTCTTATTGTGACAAATATTGATATTATGATGAACACATAGGTCATTTTACTTAGTAGCTCCTTTGCTAAAAGAGTACTCTTCAATGTTTCCACCAGTCATTTGGTACTATATTTTTTTATTGATAAGTAAAAGCCCTGTGACTAATTCTGGAAGCAAATCTTAAAATGAAAAGTGAAAAGTTGCTGTGGAGTAATGAAAGTAAGAGTATTAACTAAGTGCACATGATTTCAAACTGACCCTTCCAAAAATGTGCTCCAAGGCCATGGTTTCCTGTCTTCCATTTCCCTTAGTCCAGAGGAAAAGAAGGAGCAAGAAACAAAAAGAAAATAGTCCAATAAAAATAATGTAAAATTGACTACAGAAACCATGATAAAATGAAAGCAATATAATGAACACACCCTGAATTAATTTATTCTGTTCCTTGGATGATCTGTTTCCAGTTGGAATTGGCTATTTATTCTTTTAATTCTAAAAAAAACCCAACCAACCAAACAAAAAAAACCCCGTAACACTTTCAATTGACAAATGGATCGATTTGTATTCTTTCTAAATTCATTATCCAACAATATTACTCCATAGTTTTGCCAGATGGTCAGTGAAATCAAGAACTACATTCAAATAGGTAGATTTTCCTCTTAGAACTAACATTATTGACTTAAATCCCCTGCCAGAATTTTTCAAATCACTAATTACATTCTCTTAGTACCCTTAGTAGTAGTTAATGCTACCCTCCTCTCTCCCTTGGGATAAATGCCTAATTGTCTTTATCAATTACAAAGAAATCAGAGGGGGAATAAAATCACTAGGCTCCAGTTAATCTTTGGGAATATTTCCTCAGATTCTTAATTTTGCTTTTAAAGCCAGATAAGGTGAATTCTGATTCTGTATATGAAACAAGATGAACTTCATTATTAGAAAATGAAACACATCATTATTGCATCTGGATCCACTATAAATAAAACTGTTGTAGTATCTTGGAGAGGGAGAAGATCAGGAAACTGTTAATTTGGTTCCCCAGCAGCTGACATTAATATCTAGCAGATAAACAGTCCAGTACCAGATCATTTACCCCTCTCCCATCCAGAAAATTGTTCTCATATCACAGTTTGGTGTTCAGTTCCCAAATGAGGAACGTATTCAGCCAACCTGTCTCAGGTTTCTTGGGAAGTGTTACCTATTGCCTTCATCATTCTCTGTCTTCAGTGTGTTATAATTTCAATTTCATGTAATGCTTGAAAGAAAAGGTACAATGAGTGTTTTCTTAATTTCACTGACCTATCTAAGCACCCAGATCCCAAATTTCTATGATACATTAGCTGAATCATTGTTATCAAGGTTATCTCTAACAGCCCTTTCCACTTCATTTTTTTTTTCACATCAGGCTGCCTACATTGAAAAATCTGAGTTTGCAAAAAAGCAGTAATGCTTTGGAAATTGAGAGGAATTCCTGGTCAAAAACCTGCTCAAATGAAGCTCACTTCATAGCCCTGTTTTATGTTCCTCTCACATAAACAGAAGACAGGCTTTCTTTCTCTCTGAAGCTCTGTCCATCTGTGTTCTCTGCTAAATTAATTAGGCAAACAAAACAGTCTGGGCCATTGTTCCATTGGACCCACAGATGGGAATATTCTTTCTTGTTCTTTAAAACTTGAGAACACAGATATAGTTAATTTACAAACTTGTACGCTCAAATATCTATATCAGAAATAGTCAAATTAAGAAATAGCTATAATGCCATGAGGCTTCTATAGTTAGTCATACCCAAAGCACAGAACCTGAGTCTGAAACATGACATACTTATAAAGCTCTGTTTGCAATAATTCTATAAAGAAAAAAAACTTTTTTTTTTTTTTTTTTTTCTGAACAGGCTTGAGAAGATCATGCTGCATTCACTAGTACTGAAGAAAAAGTTTCTTTAAAAAGTAAACATATTACCAAATTCTGCCTAGGGTGAAGACACTTAGTTTTGACAGAGTCTCATATGGCTATTTTTAGGCTGTGTTCTATGTGAAGTATGTGTATATGTAAGTACAAAAGAATAACACTCAGATTAAATTGGGGTTGTAAATTTTCTCTGGATGTAAATCTGTTCACTTGGTCTTAATTTACTCTTCTTGAAGTCAGAGCAGGATCCTGATTCAGTTTTCATAGCTAAACTCCAGACATAAATCTGAACAGACTCTAAATTCAGGACAAGTCTTTGTGGCTTAGGTGTATGATTGCTTTCAAAAACAGCAGAAATTATCCAGGGAACATAGAAACACAGTATCTGTAAGAGCTGCTCATTCCCAAGAACATAATTTCATATTAAAAAAATTCCTTCAGAATAAAATCTGGAAGACTGGATGGAAGAAAACATAAGGATTCTCTTTTGCATTTTGTTTAATTACTCCTACTTCAAGCCAGAAGTATTCATTATTCCCTTTAGGATGTGATCTGCAATGCGAGCTATGCTAATCCAGGAAGGCTACTAGTGCAGCTCTTTAAGGCATGACTAAAAAGATATTTACTGAATTCAGAAAAATCAGAGATGGAAATCATACACAGCCTGAACCTCTAGAGGCTAAATGATGAGTTTATTTGATTAGGAGGTACTGTTGCAGGCTCTACATTTTCATTTACTATTATTTTTCTAAGTCAAAGACTAGCATGCACCAAAGCAAGTCCACCTTGAGAAGACTGCACAATTGCTTCATCTATCAAATTTATAAAGATGCTTATAGATTTGTCATTATCCTCATGAGTTTTTTACGACATTTATTGCTACATAGATGTCCCATCTGTTTTCAGTTCCAGTGAACACTAATAGCACCTTACGTCTGGAACTCTGACAAAATCAGAGGTCAAGTAGCTCCCCAGAAAGGTTCCAACATTGCAAAGAAAAATGAGAAAATGAATAATGCTGCAAATAGCTGAGCTATAGCTCAGCTCAAAAACACAGTCAGTCTTCTTTGGGGATTACAAAACATTTATTTGCCAAAGACAAGAGCTGGAAAACAGTAACTGTTATATAAATGAAATGTTATATATGGGGGTTTTGATATGAATTCTTCAAAAAGGAATAAAAACTGACTGAAAGGTAATCACATCTTTGCAATAAAAAAATCATAATAGCAGGAAGTTGCTAATGTATATATATAAAGTCTTTTGAAATTCAGTGAGATAAAAATAAATAGAGGGTAAAGAAAGTTTGAAGACATTTCGGCAAAACCAAAATACTATCACAACCAACTTGGAAAAGTGCAAATGAGTGTGTATAAATAAGAACTACTCAGAATAAAAATGATCCCATTCAGAAGAAGTAAAAAATGACAAATGTCATTTCCATCATAACAGGGCTGCAACAGAATATACAGCAAATATTCTATAGAAAAATATTTAAATTCAACACAGTTGTTCATTTGTGTATTGCAATCTATTACTAGTTGAAATGACCCATGCCTGGGAGCTGGTCCAGTGAGTTTCCACACATCAGTATACTATCAACAGTACAATCAAGTAATGAAATGCAGTCTTCTGGACTAAACATAGCAAAATGGGGAACTATGGAGGGACCCAGCTGTAGGTGTAATATTAATCATTAAAGAATTTTTGGTTGGTTTTGCACTGGTGTATCCTGAAAAAAAAAAAAACAAACTACAATTTTATAACTGTTCTTTCTGTTTCACAGGTGTCACATAGTCATGTACTAGGCATCAGGCATAAATTTGATAGGAAACAGGCTAGACTGTTATTCAGTTCTTCTAATTTTACTGTCATTCTCAATCTCTTCTCTGTGTACTGCAGAAGGAAACAGCAGAAGAATAAAGTTTTTCTTGTTGTGTGTCATACCCTCTAGAATAGAGATTCCTCAATGTTACCTAATCACAAATTATTATCACCTTTTTAAACTCATGCATGTGTAAGGTCCTGCACCTAGGGGGGAATAACCCAATTCACCAGTACAGGTTAGGGGTTGACCCACTGGAAATCAGCTCTGCAGAGAAGGACCTGGGAGTCCTGGTGGACAAGAAGTTCACCAGGAGACAGCAATGTTCACTTGTGGCCAAGAAGGCCAATGATATCCTGGGCCACATTAAGAAGAGCGTGACCAGCAGGTCAAGGGAGGTTCTCATCCCCCTCTATTCTGCCCTGGTAAGACCACATCTGGAATACTGTATTCAGTTCTGGGCTCCCCAGCTCAAGGGTGACAGGGAACTACTGGAGAGAGTCTAATGGAGGGCTACAAAGATGATTAAGGGACAGGAACATCTCTCATATGAGGAAAAACTGAGATCCCTGGGGCTGTTTAGCCTGGAGAAGAGAAGGCTAAGAGGGGATCTAATAAATGTTTATAAATATCTGAAGGGTGGGTGTCAGGAAGATGGAGCAATCAGTCCCTTTTCAATGGTGCCTAGTGATAGGACAAGGTGAAACGAGAATAAACTGGAACACAGGAAGTTCCACCTCAACATGAGGAGAAACTTCTTTACTGTGAGGGTGACAGACCACCGGAACAGGCTGCACAGGGAGGTAGAGGAGTCTCCTTCTCTGGAGACTTTCAAGACCTGTCTGGATGCATTCCTGTGTGACCTTGCCTAGGTGAACCTGCTTTGACAAGGAGTTGGACTAGATGATCTCTAGTGGTCCCTACCATTCTGCGATTCTGTGATTCAGTAATGCTTACTTCTTGCAGTTAGTGGTCATTTAATAGGGCTTGGTGGAAGATTTCAAAGCACTTTCCATAGCCAATAGCTTAGCCTTATTCTGCTGCCTCATAGAATTGATCCACCTTTTCAACTCTATCTTACTCTATCACATAAAGGGTAAAACAGAGAACATTATTTTTTCAAGGATTCTCTGTTTTTCTTACAGGAAAAAAAAAAAAATTACTGGCCACATCCTTAGAGCTGGCCCATTCAGACTTACCTATGCTAGTTATTGTTAATAATTTATGGTGAATGAACCACTCTTGGAGGTATATTCCTGTTGGTTTAATCTGAATTGTGCTTCCTGAAGCCCTTGGATTCATGTAATCCTGGAAAATGAATCTTGTACACATCAGAGCCACTAGGAGAAGAGGAGGAGAAGGGCAGGAAATAAATTTTGGCAAGCAATGAAGAAAGATGAAGGGCTGTAATCATGTGGGAAATAAATGCTCAGAATAAAAGGGCAATGTTGGTAGAAGAAAAATACTATTAGAAAATGAGTATCAAATACATTAATATTTTTCATAAATCTATTATTAAGTTTATTATTTAGCCTAGCAATTAAAGAGTAGTGAAAATATACTACCAGTATCTCGGTGACAATGATGTGGTGGAATTATATAAATGGGAAGGAAGGCCGGAAGGAAGGCAGGAAGGAAGGAAGGAAGCAAGGAAGGAATGAAGGAAGGAAGGAAGAAGGGGATACAAAAACTAACGACAAACTTGAACTTACTTTAATGATAAACTACAATTCGTTCATAAAATAACTTATATGACTGTGTTACCTATCACAGCAGATGACTCAAGTGATAGGAGGTCTTTCCCAGTTAAATGCTATGATGTGATGAGTACAGAAGAAAGGGAGCAAGACCAAAATATGAACAGAAAAACAAATGTCCTATGACCACCTTTGAAATGTTTTTGTGTCATTAGGCAAGTAATCTCATTGCACCAGACCTTCTGTATCTGTACAAACATGCAAATTACTAGATTAGATGAAAGAGAACATTGTAATTTCTTTCCTACTTTAACACAAGTTAAATGAGAGAAAAAAAGTGAAACTACAGCTCATGTTGTAATTGAGGAGAATATAAGCCTTTGAACTGGTTGTACATAATTATGGGAATCACAACATGGTTCAAAAAGGATACGAGGAAAAATTACACTGAATTGTATAAGCTTTTTAATAAGATTTTGAAAAATGTTAGATTTCTGACGCATTTGGAATAAGATTTTATCATTTTATTTTTCTACCATCACAGGATGCATAACACTCCTGCAATGTTTTTAAATAGCATGGATGTTCAGACTACTTCCAAAGCCCATACGTGTAAGAGATCAAATGTACCTGCCATTTAAAGCCTGAGTCATGAGTTTGGGGGCAAGAATATACCTCTTACATGCATTTATCAGCAAACCCTCTTGCACATTTCCATAGATTCCCTATTTCATTTCAATTTAGAACCATTTTGTTTTGAAAATTAAATGGAATTTTTTTTTCTTTTTCTTTTTTTTTTTTTGAAAGGGTGGTGAGAAGAGTGACTGCTCTCTGACTGCTTCTAATATACACACATACGTTACATCTTTCTCATAAAAGTATCACCAAGATAACAGATTCGACTGTTGCATTCAATCTATTAGGAAAATAATACAATTTATTTTGCTTTCCATTTCCAGATGCCAGAACAGTTGAGTTTCTTAAGAGGTCACTCACAGTTTCTAGTTGTCCCGTATATAACAACCAGGCTGATCCTCTAATCTGAGTCTGATCCAGCTTCTCCTGAGGCCAAGTGCATTTGTTACAGAATACAGCAGGAAACGAGCTAAACTGTAGAGACGAAAAAGTTATGAGAGAGGCAGAAAAACAAAACCAGGCTAGATCAGAGAAGTGTTAGTTAATCAGAGAAGCGCTGAGGTTTCACTGAAGCCTTGCATTTAAGCGAGAGCAACATCATTCTCCAGGAAAGACAGAAGGGAAGGGGGTTTCCTGCTCTCTAGTCTTGTAACCTGTGCTGTATTGCCAGTAGTGCCTCATAAAGTCCTCTCAGTAGTGCTCCTACTTAATTCTTCTGTAAGATGCAGTCTCTATCAGTTCTTCATCACAGGATGCAAAGGATAGTCATCTATAATTCTATTATTTCCCTTTTATCACCAGCAGTCTCCTCACTTCTCAGAGTGTTTGCTATGGTGCTGAGGAGACCAATCACTTCAAACTCAGTGAGGTTCCTTTCTACCTACAGGTCTCGGTTTTATTCTAAATGAACACTACTAAAAGCAGTGAAATGCTTGTCTACAGCAAAACTTGTGGGTTTCAAAAAGAAAGTTAGGATTTAGCCCACTTTTAGCTCTTCAGAAATTAACTCGTAGCTGAATTGAAAAGAAAAATGAATTCAAAAAACAATTAAGATCAATACAGGAGACCTCTCTCTCTCTAAAGCACCATAGGCAAAAATTGACAGCTGAAATTAAATAAGTTGTTATCAGCAGTCACCAGGGAAATCACAACAAGGCTCCAGAAATGGAAACAATATGTTTCTAACAACCATAAATAGATTTCCTTAGAAAGAGATTAAAATAGAGAATCCAAGTAACTTCAAGAGACATTTCAGTTTGCTTATGGGCAGCAAGGGATAAAATAGAAGAAGAAATATTACCAGATAACTAAAAAAGATAAGTGTGGTGAGACAGATACCCTTTCTGATCTTTAAAGTATTCTGTTTGAATATACTACAGTAAAATTACGGAACTGATAAAATGATCTGGTTTATCCAAATGACTCATCACTTGGCATCATTTTTAAATTTGCTTTTTAAGATGGAAATTTATTATTATCAATTTATTGATATATTTATACTTACTAATGTATATAAATTCCATATCAAATACCACACGAACTGGTTAAGAAGCTGTGCTATTTTCAGTATAGATTTGGTTGATGCTTAACACCTACAAATGAAGCCTTGCTTGGAATAGGAGATATGAAGTTTCTGATGAGCTACAATACAATAATTGATTGTGCTTTTATGAAGTGAATACAATTTACCTGCAGTGCTAAGATTATTTGCTTACTTATTTACTTAGTATCCTTTGTTGATTGAAACTGTTTGCAGTTATTGCTGCCAATACAGAAACCCATTCATTGTTTAAACCTGAAAATCTAAACACTGTATTTCTGACCAGAATTTTAGCACCAGTGTGAGTTCCTCTGTACTGAGTTGATGCTTGTGTTTCTGTTAATTTATTTTTTTTTTAATGAATGAAGTTTATTCCTGTGTGAAGACTTTCAGAGATTCAAAACCAGAAAATATACTTTATTAGATTTTCTAGTCGACCAAGGGAGTAAATGAGTAATATGGATTTTGATCCATCTCAATCTTCTTGATCATATGCAAACAAGAAATGTACAACACAGGGCTTGAAAATTTTTATTTTGCTACTTGTGCATGTTAGAAATAATTAATTACACAGCACCAGCAGTGACTTTTGCATCCTTAAGCTATTCAATTATTGTGTAATGTGATAGTGCTGTGTTTTAGAAAGTTATTAGTTTTGAAAACAACAATATATTCATTCAAGTTCCATCAGTGAGAAGGGACCATAATCAAGTAAATTAAGTGAAAATTCTTTATATAGAAAATTCCAATCATCTTCCTATCTTTTCTTTTTCATCTCAAAATATGTAATTCTACAGACTTCATTTCCTTTAGATGCAACTCACTAACAGGATATTCCACCTTTCACAGTATTCCAAGTATCATCACAGAAGTACTATGAAGTGGGCAGTATCATTATATTCAGTTTGCAGATAAAGAGATAAATGATTAATTGAAAGTCAGAAAAGACATCTATGACAAATAAAACTTTGAAATTTGGTGTCCGACATGCTACACTTCTATTAGGTAAGACTTCATAAATTGAAAGCAAAACTTTCACCCAGTTGTCTGAAATGAAAATGTCTTTGTAGTTCAGCAGTATGTTCAGAAACATAGAAATTATATTAGAGCTTAATTTTCTTATTGACCTCTGAAGTAAATGCATCAAGCCTAGAATTTTATATTTAAAGGAAGAACTATTTCTCTCTTCCATTCTTTTTAATAATAATATTTTTAAGATTTTATTCTACTACCAATTGAAGATTTTTCATAGGTTGATTGATGAATCTGTCTGTAAAGATTCCTCAGTTTTTCATGCTTTGAGAAAGACCTAAAAGCCTATTTGCCTGAAACTGGCAAAAAAGAATTGAAATTACACTAAGGGGGAAAAAAACAAAAAAGAAATGTTGCTGCATGGAGTAAAGTGAAAGAAAAGATCAACTAAGTAACAAAAAAGCCAAGATATCATATATCAAAAACAAGAAAACACTTCAACAAAAATAAAGATGAGAACGTGGATGTTTTAAGAGGATTTCACTTGGTGGAGTTTTCCATGATGAAAAATAAATATAAGATAAAAAACGAGTTTTATTTGGCTTCATTTAGCATTGAATAACCATTGAAGAGTGGATGTGAAAATACAATCTGAAAACAAAACTACTTGCTAAACACCAAATAACCTGTTGTAGTACCGTTGAGAAGTATAACAGCCTGCACATAAAAATAAAAGAAACATAAGGATTTCAAGAAACAAAAATGAGAGATAAGGCAGTCTGGATATTTTGATAATAATGAAACACTGCAGAACATATAAAGCCAATACACCATTCCAGGAACAAGGGTTAAAGAAAGAAAGGAGTATTTTCACAATGAAGGACAGAAAGTTTGCATGTGTTACTCTGCAACATGGCTTATAAAATACATAGCTGTAGATAGTTATATCAACAAGACTTAGTCCAGTTCAAGTTTTGAATCTCACTTCCCTCTCTCTTTTTTCCCATAAAGGTAAAAATTATTCAAAATCTAAGTTTTGAATGCTAAGCAATTATAGACAGATCATAGCTGTCACAGACAGACCTACCTTAATCAGCATTCAGACTGTTGTACACTCTGTAACCTTGTTGTAGACAAGTAAACATGGTATATGAGAGTCATCTATCTGGCACTCAGCATGAAAGTAGAACAGAGAAAAAAAATCACTAAAAAAGAACACAACAAGCAACAACTTTCTCCAGCTCCCAGTAAAAAAGTCAGAAAATAAAATCCAGTGCAACCATAAGGCCATTATTTATCCTGCTCCTAGTAGAGTTCACTGGTTACATACATTTTTTATAGCTTTGAGATGCTTGGATTTATACCTTACTTAAATGCCTTAATTGGACATGTAATTAATTACTTAGTAGTCATTTAAGATATACTAAATAGTGTAAATTGCATTAACCATATTGCTTATAATACTCCCTGCAGATTAAGACAATCAAACTAAGAGATATACGAATATTAACAGGTAGACTATTAGACTTCAGGCTTCAAAGAGTTAACAGAGTGTATTCATTTATCAAGAACAGGCTAAAAGAGAGCCACTAAACACACGTAGAAAAAAAAGGCATTACATAAATCCATATTTTCACTGCTGTGCTGCTAGGAACATTTTCTGTTGCTGTTGCTTGTTTTGTCCACATTATCCATCCACCAGCTCTCAGCTGAGGACATAGTTGCTCCCCCACCAACTTTCAAGAGGGAACTTTTAGGATTTTTTAGTACTTAGTAGTCTTTTCCCAACTGATTTGCTGATTACATTTCTTCTCATGAAGGCAAATATCACAAAACCAACTGATAAGAATGCCTTTAAAAGGTGTCATTTATGACTTTCATAACTTACAGTACAATAGAAATAAGCCAATTCAGCTTTATCTTAGAATAAGGCAGAGCATGAATACAGAGCTGAATTTGGAGGTTAGTTCAATTCTCTAGATGATTGAATTCAAAGTATTAAAAACTAGGTCCTCACAGCTGATGAATACTTATTTCTTCTTTGGGAACTAGTAAATTAAGACTAAATCTTCCTTATTATTGTAGCTTTTGGAAAGACACTGATAAAGCCTTTTGCCTTATTTGTTTTAAGCATAGAATAAACAGAATAATAACTTAAAGGTTTTAGTCAAACAATTGATCAATATTTTCTTTTTCTTGTTTGAAAAAAATAATGTAGCATTCAAAATCCTGTTATGGGCATGAAAAGAACACATTTTATTTGAGAAGCCAAGAATTTATTCTTAGTCAATTAAAATAATTTTAACAGTCTAATCAAAATATGACAGTTATAAAATACGACACAGCATCACAGTGAGACACCAGCGTCTCAAGCTGTCTGCCAGCAGCTTGACTATCAATGGGAGTCCTCTAGGTTGGTCTATGTGCCCTTTTTGTTCAGTGAGTCCCAATTACTCAGGTTTTCTATCCCCTTTGTTAACTTTAAGACAAATTCTACCTTGAACACCACTAGATGTGATTTGTGGTTTGTGATTTCTGTTCACAGACTAGGACTTTTTAGCCCTATAGCCCAGTAAATACACGATTACCAGTCTGTGTACTGACTTTGTGGGGTCTCAGGACTGAGGCTTGCAAAGTTTACTTTGTCTGACTTTGCTTCAGCCTTCCTGGAACTTTGTTTTTATCTGACGTGCCTGTAACAGCACCTTTTGCAATGACTGAGGCTATGCCCGATTCCTTTTACTTACGTTTAACTTACACTTTATAGTGTAACTGCATGGGATGCTTATAGACAGAACACAGGCTCCAGACCTCAGAGCTATAAACAACTCAGAGAAATGCAGACATGAGAAGTGTTTTTAAGGTTCATCCATACGGAGAATAAAGTGAAACAATACACATAAAATGCACCACATGCATAATATGGTCACAGATCAATGAAGAAAGATTAAGCTGCAAAGTAAGTTTAACAAAGACGTAAAAATAGCCCTAGGTAAATCCTAGAGAGGAGGAGGAAGAAACCATCATCATTAACACCATACCCCTCCAGATGAAGGACTTAGGATGCTGATGACTTGCCATATCCCACTCTAAATTGAAGCCATTTACCTCAGGATAGAGAGAAGCAGTGAAAGATGGACATAACTCCAGAAAATGGGCTAGGTACTAGGATGTGTGTATAACAATTTAAACTAGTAGTGACTTTTTTTCCCACAATGGTAGTACACTTTATTTCCTTTTGCTGTAATAACTAAATCTGGACTAATAAAAATTCATTATTACACTGTCAAGATTTCAACTGTATGAACAATACATTTTTGGCTGCATATATAAAGTGTCTTCCCATAATAAGATTTCAATAATAGCGAATAGCCTCTGGTACCATTCTATGCCCACTCATCCATACTACTTTTTATTCAGAGACAATTTAATCTTCACAAAATAACTGCTTGTTATCACTATAATCTAAAGCAATTTTTTAAAAAGTTACCTGTTCATCAGACAATTGCTAATGTATCTAAAACAAAATAATAAAAAAAAAAACCACGTAGGCCAAGAAAAGCACAAACAAGTCCTGAGTCTACTAAACTTGGGATGCTTTACTTGTAATAGCAATAATCATGTCTACACGGCTGCAGAAGATGATTGGATACAGTGGAAAAAAAACACAGGAGAGATGAATTAGTAAAAGTAATTGACATGGAGAAATGGGATTGCAGGGGTAAAGGGTGTGAGCGATAGCTGTACAATGACAGTGAGATGCAGAAACAGTGAAGAGACCTGGAAGTAGCTATGACACAGTACAGACTGGTTTTAGTGCACTAAACCCCACTATTTCTTCAAAATACTATTACAGAAGTCAGTGAAGAAAAGGGCACTATTTTTCATTCCAAACTTGCAGTCTTCCAGTGAGGGTGTCACCAGGTTGCTATCTTCGTAACTGCCACCTTTGCCATTTTAGGACAACTTGCCATTGTTTTATATAAAAGATCTATTTGATGAAATATGAGCTAGTCACAACTAAAGTGAGACTGGGAGTTTAATTCTTTTATCCCCGCAGTGTACAATTTATCTTGGACTGAGGTTTTGGTTCAGGTTTATTCCTTGAACATCTCCAGAGAAGGAATTCAAGATAATCAAACTGAAATAACTAAATAGCAAGCTGAGCAATTAATTCTTAGCTGTACAAAGTACATTGATTCTCCAAAGGCTATGAAAAATGTGTAGATTTATTCCAATCTATATATTAGAAGGATACTTTGCATCATAGTAAAATCTACTTAAATGAATGCTAGCCTTCCTGCACTTTTTAAAGTGTACCTCAATATACAAAAGAGCTCCTTGCTAACAGTAGATGAGTCCTCCTTCTTTTCTATTCCACTGAAGAGACATATAGTTCTTTGTAGTGATAAATCATTTCATATCTACTCGGAAGAATTTCACAAACTTTTCTAACTTAATTTAAAAAAATCAATATGAAAAGCCAACTGTAGGTCCAAATACTTAAATTGATGTGTCACCAGAAGAGAAAGTTAATGAAGACTAAAAGCATTCAAGGTGTTACCAATGAACATAAAAGGCTCAGGCCTCACATCATCAAGATTTACACCAGCTTTTGATCAGCTGAAAGTCTGACCATGAACTGTAAAGCTACACTGGGCCAGATTCAGCCTACCTGTATTATGTGAGATAGAACAACACATAAAAGCAGTCTCCTAGCTCCAGCGGGATCTGCTAAGCAAGGCAGTCAAGCTCTTTCCACCACTGATCAACAAGATCTTTTGAGAAGTTACTTTTCTCCACTGACACACTTGTCTACCTGCATTTCCAAATGATGTATCAACTAACAACCAGGAAACATGAAAAAAGAGTCACATCAACATACTTTATCAGGAATAGATGACAGGTAGTTTTCTGAGCAGACAGTCTCAGTGGAGTGAACGTAAAATTCTTTCACATGGCAACCTAGTAGTACGTTGAGTACTTAAAGTAACAGAATTGAGACATCAATTCTTGTCTGTCCTGAGAAGGCTTAAGCCCATAGCTCTGCCTTCTGTGAAAGTGTCTGAACTTCCAAACTGTAGAACAGTCTGGAGCTGAGCTCTTAGCTTTCCTGATGAAAAAAAGAATACTTTTTAGTAACTGAAGGCAGCATTAGGGAAGTCATGTAGGCAATAAGCAGAAAGAAGCCAGATTTGCTGTATGAGGTCTCTGCTGAGATTTAAGGACCTTCTTCGCTACTGGCCAACATTCCCAAGGGCAATCATACATTTTATCCTATTACGTTTAAATGTAAAATGTATAAATAGTCTTTGACGTAGTGTTCAGACCCACACCCCCTCCCATCTCCTCACCCACCTAATTAAGTGATATTGCAGCTCAGTAAGGCATCCATTTTGGGAGGGGCAAGATCAAGTTTTCTGATCTTAAACAGTTAAATAACTACTTGCACATAAATATTAAATGCTAGATATT
This sequence comes from Eurystomus glaucurus suahelicus, assembly GCA_032159205.1. Taxonomy (NCBI): domain Eukaryota; kingdom Metazoa; phylum Chordata; class Aves; order Coraciiformes; family Coraciidae; genus Eurystomus; species Eurystomus glaucurus. The sequence continues at coordinate 35,069 of JAVFHW010081691.1, read as the reverse complement.
ATAATTAAACAAATAGAATAGCACAATCAAGGTCAAATTAAGACTAGCTCATTCCAGGATTGTTTCTAGCTGACACTGTTTATTGGATTTGTCCTAAATTCACAAATTTCACTGTGTAGCCCTTGGGGTTTTTTATATTGAGCACATCATTTAACCCATTTTTTATGCTTGACCAAAAGCATAATGTACATGATTACAAATAAAAATTATAAGAATAACATATAGATATTATACCTTCTATTTGGATTTTAGGTTTTTTTGTGGGTTTTTTTTACAATGATCCCTACATGTTTAAGAACTTATTTTGGCATATGTGAGTATATTTATAAAACTTCATATGCTTTGTATAGAGAAATGTTAGACTAAAGACAAGGCAACAATGTGGAAATGGAAAAATTATTTTTTTCAGTATAATTAGCCATTAATAAAGCTGTAGTATAGAGGTATCTTTCAGTGTGTAACGTGTTTAGATTCCAACAGTCTTCTCTTAATACAACATTTTAAACAGTTTTGTCCATACTATTCCATGCACTCAACGAGTAACTTACAATATATATTCAATATCTGCTTTTTCATGTTATTGGAATGTGCCCAGTTCATGAAATTACTTTTTTTTTATTTCTCGGACTTCTTTTGTGGTCAAAGACATTAATTTCATTTTCTCGTATTCCGGCTATGGAAATTACATTCAACATCCCAAATTCACAGCACGGTTTGTGTGTAGAATTTTAAGTCTGCTTTTGCATTTTTGAGGTGATTTCTTGGTGATCTCAAGATCATCCTATTCCTATTATAGCTGGTTATACTTCTGCATCAGCACTAAAAAGCTAATGCAGAAACTAATCCTAAAAAGCTACAACCAAACAATTTGTAACTATGGAGTATTCATATCACTGATTTCCCTGATTAGGACAAAGAACCTTGAACCTCTGCTTCTCAAACCAATGTAGGAAATAGCAGGCATAATTTCAAATACTTACTTGGCACCATTCAGTTCAATAGTATATACTTTAATCCCATAAGCCAACTATGTGTTATAACCAGTGAGCTATGCATTTCTCTTCATGTAGTGATTACTTTCTACTGAACAGGAAAAAAAGACCAAGACAAACCAATATCCAAAGGGTCAAAGCATTGAAAAGGTATTTAATGAACGAATCTTCAAGATTTTGTTAATGTGAGAAGGTAAAATAATGGCAAGACTTGATCTAAATGTTTTCAGTTACTCCAAAGTTCTCTTCAGCTTCACTGTTTCATGAGCTTGAAGTTTTTCATTCAGAAATTTAAAAAGGTCTTCATTACATTTTATTCAAAAATAGCCTAATACTCTGAAGAACTTTTGTTGATAAACCTGTATTTTCTAATAAAATACATTTCCTCATACTAATGTGTACTTATGATACTTATGTCTACTAACTCCAATTCTACATGCATGCCTGCAAACTTTTCCAAGCTTTTCCTTGAATCATCTTCTTTATCAGGATGATGTTTTTGATTAGGGAGCAGGGTCCTGGAGGAATAGAGCTTTAAAAAATAACCACCTTTTAGGGTTAAAAACATCAATAAATAGTCTCTGCTGTAAAATATGAATTGTTCAGACAACATAAGATACTTTTAAAGGAAAAAAAATTAAATTAAAACTGAATAAAAAATATTGTTTTATATACAGTTGGACAGTTATTCTTGAATCCTGGCATGCTAGTCTTCAGCACTTCAAAACAATCTTACCATACTATATGATAGAAGTCTGTGTGCAAATAGACTGATAATCTAGCTAACATGAGTTTCTCATTCCAATGAAGCAGCTTTCAACAATTTTAAAGAAATGGTAAGATTTACTTTTGCAAAAACTCCAACAGCAAAAGTTATTCTGATTTCAGCAGAAATTCCATGGATTGAATATTTTAGGATTATGTCCTAAAAGCCAGATTAAATATTCAATAACTTTTACTTATTCCAGTATCTTTTTTCAGGCTAACATCTTTATTAAACTATATTTAATGCAAAGCAGCTCTTTTTATGGTGGTCTGTAAAAACAGATTGTTTCCTCTTCTAACTAGATTGTCATTTGCATGAAAAGAGTATCTTTGATTAGGAGCTTTCACATCTCATTTTTTACCACAGCCTTCTATGAAATCATAATCATTTTCATAGAAATTATTTGTGATATGACAAACAGAGGATTATTAATTCAAGTTGAGATGATGAGCTTATAAGATTCTGTTTCATTCAAGGTTCTTGGTTGTATGGAAAACAAGAAAACGGATTATATAAAACTGCACAGCATCCATACTGTATTGAGAATACTGAAGATCGATGGTTATCTGCAGAGCAGGTGTCATTACTTTTAGCTTCTCACAAATCAGTGGGTGTTTCAGTCTTGTTTTGGAAGAAGCACATGTAAGGAGAGAGTGAGAAGGTTGTTGATTTTCTTTGTTCACCAAAAAAGGGTGACACAGAGGCCAGTCATTGTAGGAGAATGATGTAGCTTCTTCTGAAAAACATTTGATGAATCACTATATAGCTTGAGAAAAGAAAAGCTAATGTAATTTATTGGGAGAAATATATCAAACCACGTTTATTTAGAAATTCTAATTTGCTACAGTACAGATGCATCTTAACACTCTTTAGAGAATGCTTTGTTTATAAACAATATAAACAATGTTATTTAATCTCTTTTTAAAATAACTTTTCATCTTCCTTCACACACTGTTATCAACCACCTTAAATGTAAATGGGATCTTTATTTTTTAACAGCTCATCTGTTCAGCCTGAATTTGTAAACATCTGTCTGTGGTAATATAAATTGTTGCTATAGCCTGCAGTTTTGAACTAACTTATATATTTTGCACTATTGAAAGATATTTTTATTGTAGTACCTGGATTCTGGAATTTTGACCTCTCTTTGATCAAATATTTTGATTAATTTTGTTAATCTTTCAGATCATCTTCTAAGACGAAGATGTTTCCAGAAACTCCCAAGGAATAGAACAGTGGATTTAAATGAATTATGTTAGCAAAAGTCTCCAAGTATATCACATTGCATCAAATGTTATAATCCATGAATCTTATCACTATTTTCATATAAACAGATCCTGTAACTAATTAAATAAGGACCTACACTCATTTGTATCTGTTCATTTGCACTCTGATTTTAAAGTACTTATTCCCATCAGAATTACAGATATACCACATTTCATAAAAGTGCTACTACGCATGGAGGGCCAAGCTGTGAAAAGCCTTAAAGTATCTAATATTTCCTGTTCATAGAAGCACACAAGCACGCAACCAAAAGCAATCAATTTATGGCAGCAGAGTCACAACAGACCGCATGCACACTTAGCTCACCCTAACTTGCGAGGTAAAATGCACTAGTTTATACTAATTTCATGGGGGTATAAGTTTTACTTTAACTTTTGGCAAGGTTAAAATGACATGTAGTCCATTGCAGTGCTACAGCAGCTGTTTGCTGTCTTGTTGGAAGGTTGTAATTCAGTCTGGATTGATCTAGATAATGCTCTTAGACTATCAGGTTTGACTTCTGTAAAAGGTAATTTTTATTGATCTCAGTGATTTAAAATGATAAATTGTATATTTTTTAAAATATCCAATACTTTTTAAGAGTCAGCAAGAGGAAGCTTTGCCATTTTCTACTTTTTTCACTGATTTAATTGCATCCTTTCCTTATCAGAAATGTGCCTTTTATTTCTAATTTCACTAGGTTTTATAATTTCAAGCTAAGAATTTTCTTATACCTTTCTCTATCAGAACAAAAAAGTCCAGTAAGTCACAAGAATTTTCTGCACATTAAGATGCTTATACATAATGTTTAGTTTCTTTGAAGCCTGCCGTGTGATACATGTAATTTCTACAATACGATCAGCCTCAGCGAAGGAAATCCTGGGTAAGGATGAAGAGGCATGCCAGTGAAGCAGATATCCTGTTGTGAGTCTGTTATAGACTGAAGAGGTTGATGAAGATTTCTATAGACAGTTGGCTGAAGCCCCAAAATCGGCAGCCCTTGTTCTTGTGGGGGACTTCAACTTACCAGACATCTGCTGGAAATACAACACAGCAGAGAGGAAACAGTAGAGAGTCCAGGAAGTTCCTGAAGTGTGTAGAAGACAACTTCCTGACTCATCTAGTAAGCAAGCCCACCAGGGATGGTGCCTTCCTGGACCTGCTCTTTACTAACAGAGAAGGGCTAGTGGGAGATGTGGTGGCTGGTGGCTGTCTTGGGCTTAGTGACCATGAAATGATAGAGTTTTCAATATTAGGCAAAGTAAGGAGGAGGGGCAGCAAAACCAACACCATGGACTTCCGAAGGGCAGACTCTGGCCTCTTTAGGATGCTGGTTGAGAAAGTTCCCTGGGAGACGGTCCTAAAAGACAAAGGGGCCCAGGAAGGCTGGATCTTGTTCAAAATGAAAGTCTTAAAGGCACAGAAGCAGACTGTCCCCATGTGCTGCAAGACAAACTGGTGGGAAAAATGACTAGCCTGGCTGAACAGGGAGCTTTTGCTGGGACTTAGGAGAAAGAGGAGAGTTTACCAGCTCTGGAAGAAGGGGCAGGCTACTCAAGAAGAATACAGAGATTTAGTTAGGTCATGTAGAAAGAACATGAGAGAGGCAAAAGCTTAGCTAGAAATCTGTCTGGCTGCTGGGGCAAGAGACAATAAAAGGCAATTTTACAAATACATGAATAACAAAAAAAAGAGTCAGAGAGAATCTCCATCCTTTATTGGATGAGAACAATTATCACCGAGGATGAAAAAAAGGCTGAGGTACTTAGTGTTGCCTTTGCCTCAGTCTTTAATAGCCACAGCAGTTATCCTCTGGGTACTCAGCCCCCTGAGCTTGTAGACAGGGATGGAGACCAGAATAATCTCCTCATAACCCAGGAAGTGGTAGTCAATGACCTGCTATGCCAACCGGACATGCACAAGTTTATGGGGTCGGATGAGATCCACCCAAGAGTGCTGAGGGAGCTGGCAAAGGAACTTGCCAAGCTACTCTCCATCATTCATCAGCAATCCTGGTCAACTGGGGAGGTCCCAGATGACTGGAAACTTGCCGATGTGATGCCCATCTACAAGAAGGGCAGGAAGCAGGATCCAGGGAACTACAGGCCTGTCAGCCTGACCTCGGTACTGGGGAAGATTATGGAGAGGTTCCTCTTGGACGCGCTCATGCAGCAAGTGCAGGACAACCAGGGGATCAGACCCACCAGCATGGGCTCATGAAGGGCAGGTCCTGTTTAACCAACCTGATCTCCTATGATCAGGTGATCTGCCTACTGGATGAGGGAAAAGCAGTGGATGTTGTCTGCCTGGACTTCAGTAAGGCTTTTGACATTGTTTCCCACAGCATTTTGCTGGAAAAGCTGACGGCTCGAGGCTTAGAAAGGTTGACTCTTCGCTGGGTTAAAAACTGGCTGGATGGCCAACTCCAGAGGGTTGTGGTGACCTGTCACAAGAGGGGTCCCCCAGGGCTCAGTTCTGGGGCTGGTCCTTTTTAATATCTTTATGAATGACCTGGATGAGGGGATTGAGTGGTCCCTCAGTAAATTTGCAATGACATGAAATTAAGTGGGAGTGTCGATCTGATTGAGGGTAGGAAAGCTCTGCAAAGGGATCTGGACAGGCTGGATTGATGGGCTGAGGCCAACTGTATGAGGTTTAACAATGCCAAGTGCCAGGTCTTACACTTTGGTCATAACAACCCCCAGCAACAATACAGGCTTGGGGAAGTGTGGCTGGAAAGCTGCTTGACAGAAAAGGACCTGGCGGTGCTGGTGGACAGCCAGCTGAACATGAGCCAGCAGTGTGCTCAGGTGGCCAAGAAGGCCAACAGCATCCTGGCCTGTATCAGAAATGGTGTGACCAGCAGGAGTAGGGAGGTGATTGTGCCCCTGCACTCGTGAGACCACACCTTGAGTACTGTGTCCAGTTTTGGACGCCACAGTACAAGAAGGACATTGAGGTGCTGGAATAGGTGCAGAGAAGGGCAACGAAGCTGGTGAGGGGTCTGGAGAATATGTCATATAAGGAGCACCTGAGGGAACTGGGATTGTTTAGCTTGGACAAGAGGGGGCTGAGGGGAGACCTCATTGCTCTCTACAACTACCTAAAAGGAGGTTGTAATGAGGCTGGTGTTGGTCTCTTCTCCCAGGTAACTAATGAAAGCAAAAGAGGTAATGGCCTCAAGTTGCACCAGGGGAGGTTTAGATTGGATATCAAGAAGAAGTTCTTCACTGAAAGAGTGGTTAGGTATTGGAACAGGCTGCCCAGGGAGGTGGTGGAGTCATCATCCCTGGAGGTGTTCAAAACCTGGGTAGATGTGATGCTTCAAGATATGCTCTAGGGGTTAGGGAGACATTTGACAAAGGTTGGACTAGATGATCCTAGAGGTCTTTTCCAACCTGAATTATTCTATGATTCTATTAAATCAATATTAGAAATGTTTTTGAGTTTATCCTTCAAATCTGCATTTGTGATATACATCTTCGGCTCTCTTCTTCATTATTGTTTTTCATATGTTACTAAATACTGGCTATAAACATCAACCTCCTACAATATCATTCTAAACATAGCTTTGCAGCACGACAGTAAAGAGAAACATCTATGGATTTTTTTTCCAAAGTATGTGTAACTTGAAAGCTTTTCAACAAGTAAGAAACATGACCACACAGTTTCCTTTACTTCCTGTCCTCATTTTTTCTGTTTTCCTACTTCTGGAATTAACAGGATCTTGTTATACACTGCTTCAAAGCAGATTATGAATACAGCTGCCGGTGAAACTATATGGAACTATATCTTCCATTACTTTTACCTGTTACACCTAATATGAATTTTCAGATTCCATAATAACACAAATAGCTGATATTAATCAGTATAGGCACACTAATTAACTTCAGATTTTTCACCTTGTCAGATTTCTCTTCAAATATTATAATTTTCTAGTGTACTCCTATTTTCAGGCCAAAATCTTACAATTAATCACAATAAACAGAATTTTATTCCTAAATTACTAATACAACCAAAGGAGTCAGAATATGGAATTTTAAGCAATATTGAATTGTTCCTGAACGAGGTACTATGAAATTCCTTCCAAATTGAACAAGAACAGCTTCATATGAGTTTCTATAGTAACCTGAAGATGGTACAAATGCACGTAGCACATACAGATATGGTTCTAATTATAACCAAACTATGTGTGAGTTCAGTGAATTGCCTGTCTGAGGGCTGTACCCAAAGAACAACAGCTGTTCTCTCCTACAGCTGGCTCTTCCAGGCAGTTAAAAGTCTTCTTAATCTTTGTTTAATATCCTGCGTTTATTATGACTGCACCTCGTCTCAGGATGATAGCAATGGGCTGAGTAGGCATAAGTGCCATGTTATTTTTCTTCCACTGTACGATGTATACTTACATCCAGCTCAATAACTCTTCATATACTTAATAAAAGTGTACTCTGGCACATACTTAAGAAAAGGCGTATTATGAGGCATGAGACCTGTTCCTACAGCAATAGGGTAAGTATACAGCATGCAGATAACTTTTTCTTGCTTTACTGAGATACAACAAAGTCTAATGTGAATTGCTTCAAGATAAATTCACTATTTCACTAATTATGACTTGTGTTTATTCATTGCTCTATACACTGGACAATGACCAATAAAGAAAACTGTAGCATCAGTGTGCCATTTTATTGACCTGTGAGCTTTCAGATCTCTACTGGATTATTAAAATGTAGATTATTTTACACTTTATATACTTCATGTATCTGTGAATTGCTTTATAACAAACAGAGTATCTAGAGTTTTGAAAACAAATTGCCATTTTTGAAAACAGCCTTGCCTTCCAGAGTCAAGAGACTTACAAAAAGACAAGTGTCACTAGAGAAAGAATCTTGCATAGCACCATTTTTTTTTAATATCTTAACGTTTTTCAGGCATCACACTGAATAAGTCAACGAAAAAAAATCAATTTTAGCTCTTCCCCTTTCAAAATCCTGTGGTATTTTCAAGAATGTGAGAAAATACATAATTGTTTGATTATATAAAACAGCTGGATACCTAAATATGTCATCACATATCTTTGTATTAAACACTGAGGTAACAGACTTATAAATATTCTACAGAAAGATTAGTGACCTACAAGTAGGCATGAGTTATATGATATTATAGGGTTTGTTTGGTTTATTTTTCAGAAACTGAGAATTGTGGGTTGAAATTATTTCTGAAATTGAGCTTGGAAAGTAGTGAATAGTCTATCCCTTGCACTATTCAAATCAAATTACATTTAAGCATTTAAGATACACACTGGTTTTAGCTGAAAGGTAAGCACATACTTAAGACTGAGTTGAACAAGACTACTCAGTACAACACAAATTATACTCAGCACATCACAGAATTAATCTTTTTGTAACACAGAGGATAACTATAATACAGGAGCACTGGCAGTCATGTTAACTGAAAACCAATTACAGATACTCTGAGAATAGGTTATGAAAGTTACATAAGAGATCTTGCTTTAGGTTTCCACAAAACACAAAACTCAGAAGAAAGATCACTAGGTGCAAGCAAAGCAAAATCAATAGTACAATAACCTCTGCAACAATATCAAGTTGTATATTTGGAAGAAATTACTCAGAAATAAAAAATAAATCAAACATAAAAGAGAGTTATTTTCTCAACAAATAAAAAAAGCCATCTCAAATACTCTAATATTTCTGTGTATTTAGACATCCTGTCATTTTTTTAATTATTTCAAAATTTTATCAGTTGAGTCGGTCCTAGTAAAGGAAAAATCTCAAAATTTCCTAATATAAATGACAATAAGAACGTAGTATTTGTTTCTTTTTGCATGAAACCTGTACGCTATATTATCTGTATGATTTAATAAAAGTTAAAATTTATATATAAAACTTAAAGTTTCAGTCAGTCATTCACACAGTCCTTACACATATAACAAACAGATTAGCCAAACTACCCAGTGCCGCAGGGGTGTTTAAAAGAGGTTCCCTTATAAATCACTTAAATCACTTGTTACGGAATCCTGATTTAAGATTCTGCTTGCTGCAGAGTGAGTGCAATGCACCTCACACAAATGAAGGCAGCAATATAATTTATTGAGATAGATTAATGATTTGACAAAGCTTAATACATTTGATAAAACTTAGCAAAAATCAACACGGATTAACTGAGGTTCAGTTTGATGGCAAAGTCACTACATTACTCACTATAAAACAAATTGATTAAAAGCAATTGGATTACAATATTTGTGTGAAAATATATATATGTATATACACAATGAAAGTGAATTCAAGTTGGGCTAGGCCAATTTTCACAGGTATTGGGAGTGGAGGGGCTAAGGGTGACCCTCCCATTCAGTTTCCAGGGTTTCAAAATGGACTCCCTTGCACTCCAAACTCCTTCTCAGAGAGAAATCTAGGTGCACCTAGATCCAATCTTAGACCCAGTCAACGGTGTATGACTAAGAGTATTAGGGAGACTGGGGATATTAGAGGTAAAGGAAATCCTCCTGTTCCATCATAAGGTTCAGAATGGATCCCCTTGCCCTCTGCACTCCTCCAGAGAGTGAGGTTAGGTCCACCTCTAGTCCCAGACCTGGTCAACGGTTTATATCAAAGGATTTAGAGGGAAAGGGATACGGAGTGCCTTCATGTTCAGTGACACAGTTCAGAATAGTCTCCCTTACCCTCTGAACTCCTTCACACAATAAACTGGATCTAACCCTAGTCCCGGGCTGATCAATGGTTTACGCCTAAGAAAATTTGGGTAATGGGACTTTAGTGTGGTTCTTAGTACAATATCGTTTTGCTTATGTAACTTGAGATAAGTGATAGCAGCAATTCAAGTGTATTAACTTATAAAATAGCAACGTTTAACCAATCAAGATCAATAATCAGTTATAGTGAAAACAGTGATTCACATGAAATTAACAAAGTTCACTAAGTAAAAGCAAATGACACAGGCACACACAGCGCTATATACAGATATAGAGATTATCCTATAATTAAGGTGTGGTCTTTCTGCAGTTTATAGTAAATTTGGGCACCCTAGGATGTCTAGGAATTTCACAAAAATCCTAGAGATAGCGAATATTCATGTCTCCCTTTATCGGTCTTTTCAGACAGACAGTGATTCTCCCTTTGTCAGTCTTTGCAGACAAACAATGATTTCCCTTTGTTGGCTTTATCAATGGACAGTCAGAATCACCTGAGAGGCATCCCAACTCAGGGGAAGATACCAAGACTCAGTCCACTGAGATCCTGGAGAGCTCCGAAGTGCCTCACTTCTAGGATCAGTATTTATTGGACTGCAAGATGATTGACTTTGGTCAGTACTACGGCTACTACTTTTCCACTGTGGCCATTAATCTTGTCAGGCTAGCTTGGCTCTCCCCAGATGGGGCTGTGGTCTTTCACTGGCACCTTCCCAAAGTATTCAGAAGTTATTAATACAGTTAGGGTGTGCCTAGCTGTTTCAACTCTCTGACCCTTTCTCTGGGTAGTGCAGAAGTCTATTTAGATTCATGTTGACTTGCAGTCAGAAGGTACCAACGTCTCCCAGCCTCCTACACTGTGAAACTAAGCAGTGATGTTACTGATTTTGCACAGCAGCCTAGAAGTTCACCTTGCCAGGCAGGAGGGGTCAGCTTCACAGCACAGCCTAGGTTGTTAGCTAGGCTTCACAGCCTTTGTGTTAGCCTCACAAACTGGCCCAGGTGGTAGGGATGCCTGTACCACCACACCCAGAGATGAGTAACAATGACCAGGTAATAATTCATCAATGGTATATGAAGAATCAATTTGTTCATCTGAACTGTTCAGAAAAGAGAAGAAAGAAAAGATATTCAGGGTTAATGGGCTATTTAAGCAAACAATACACAAACACAGATTACAGGACTTTTTTTCCTCTGCAATTAGCAACTCATCCTGTTTTACTCAACAAACTTTTTCTTAACAGATCTATTAACCCTACAAAACTATAAACCTACTGAAAGGTCTTTAAACAGAGACTGTATATTGATTCAATTCACAGAACATGCTGCTAGCAAACAGGACACTCCAATGGTAGCTGGTTCCATGCTTACATTTTTAATATCCTTAGAGCTACTGGAGGTTACCAGCTGTGACCTTTAATTACAGTACCTCTGCCCAGATTTCTGAAAAAGTAGTTATTTATACTGACTCACATCAGACTTATTATCTGTATGGATCGTTTCCTCATGTAGTAGAAGGCCTCCTTTTAATTTAAAACTTATTGGCTAGTTTGAAAGTCCTTTAAACAAATAATGATTTATAATATACTTTTTAAAGCCAGTTCATCTATTGATTTCATTAACTGCTCTCTAAGACCTGGTTAAGCAAGCCTTCGAGAAAGTAGGAAGGAGGCATATTTCCAGAGGGCCTGTAAGAGAGCTGTTGAAATAAAAAAGTTCCAGCAGTAAAGTAGATAATGTAATGGTTGAACAGAGATCCCCATTCAGGGAGTTTCTTGGTTCTCAAGAAAGAAAAGTTAATCTTCCTCTTGACTGTTTATTAAGTGGATGTCTGTTTTACAAGAACGCATGTATGCATATACTTGTGTACAATTTAGTGCATCTTATATCAAAACACTTCACCTATATGAATTACAGATTGAAGAAGAAAAATAAGCAATTAGTTGATTAATTTCATATATGTAATGTGTGCAAGGAAAATCAGACATATCTCAGTTTCATCTAATGACTGAAAACATTTATTTTGCTGAAATTTGTATCACAAGATATTATAAGGTAAACATTTTCAGTTAAACCTTACCAAAAAGAAATGTCCATTTGATAAAAATTCATCGTATTACTAGTTATGTGATTTATGTCTGGTTACATTAAATAATGTAATCTATACTTTCCTTACAATTATTCTGTTATGCTTCAGCTAATGATATTATGAGCCCACAGCATAACTTCATTAGGTACCCATCCAAAATTATTTCCATCTAAAATATATTGATCTATCAAAGATGTACTTCTGGAAAGTTGATGGAGTTGGCCATAATCAGTATGCTAATTAATATTTCCTTTCCTCTAACTTTGTGAATGTCTGTGCTTGTACTCTCCAGATAAAGATAAAAGGTCAGTTAGCATTAGATCTGAGTTGGAAAAAATAAACCAAGTGGATGTCAGAAATATTCAGAAGGCATCTTGAAACTATTTTAAAGGACCATTTTACATTGCAAGTTTTTGGTGAGTAATTAATATTTTTAAGCTGAGCAACAAAATTCCATCACCTTTGCAACAGGAAGTCTTTGAGCTCCTAGCTGAAATTTCTTACTGAAGAAATATTTTGCAGTTAAAGAACTTGAGAACTTAGATGTTACTCCTTTCTAATCACTTTCCAAAGATGAAAGTATGGGTTTTGTAGCACCTACTTATATGACAAAAAAAAAGAGTCACATGTGAAATTCATCAAATGAAAGAAAATATGTTGGCTGCCAAACAAAAATCTTCTAAATCTCCTGCGTTTGGCAAACCACAGAGTGCTACTGAAGATACAGACAATGTTTTACAAGAGTCTTCAAATTAAACCTGAAAAACTGTAAGCATAATTCATAAGCATAATACTGCTTATTAGCTCAGAACTGACAAGGTGCTTACCATCTTATGAACCTGAAATTAATTCACTTCATGTGCATAACATGGGACAAATCCATCCTAAAATGGAAAGTGAAAATTGTTCCCTACTAAGCAATGTTTCCTATCTGTCCATTTTCTGCCATTTCTGCCATTTTCTCCATTTTCGTAATCTTTTCTAAGTTTTCATTCTCCAATTTCCCTTTCCTTTGGCTTTATTTTCTTTTGATCCTATTAATTAACCCTGAAAAGTTCTATGACATCCCTACCTCCTTAATGAACTTGAAAAAGTAAAACTACCTATTCATTAGCCTACACCTTGATTATGGTTTTTTGGTTCTTTGGTTCTCCTGCAATTGCACAGTAAGTTTTTAAGGACAAACAGTTTTTTCTCATTCTGTTTTACAACAAAGAACATTTGTATGATTTTGAATAGGCCTTAGGTACAATCATAAGATAAATAATATAATTCACAATAACAGAAAGATATTGAGAGTATGACCTTAAATACTCTTTCTGCATTTTCCTCTGCCTTCAGTTTATGAGCTTTATATACTGTGTCAAGCAAAATTTGCGCTATATTCTGCAAGACAAAGATAATTCATTTACTTACACAAGTAAGATGACTGCAAAGTAAACTACTTCAGTCATAAGAACAGCTGATGAGAAAAGATCTATTGCTCTGCATTTTAGAGGGCTTGTTATGGTATGTTGTACCATATATTTTCAAAATAAAACCAATAGAGGTCTTGCATTCTTGTTGCAGTGTGCTAAAATGAAGTAGGTACAAACAAATTTAAAAATGAAACTTTTGGACTTAAATAGTAATTTACTATGAATGACTGAATGGATCTTGAATAAATGTCTCCCCTAAGGGATATGTGTATCTACAGCTAGGTATTTATGTATGTACATACACAGAAACCTTAACAGGTTGGCCAATACCTACACACCTGCTTGTGGTAGCAGCCATTTTGCTATTCCAGGCTGTAAAGTTCTGTAGACATATTTCAATGAATTTAGGTAATTACCTGTTAAATCTCATTTAAAAACCCACACTGGTATTCTGAAGACTTCAGAATGGAACTCTGGTTCCATTCCAGCAGTAATACTGCTCTGTTTAGTGAGTGACATTTTCAGGAAAGGAGTGAGGATGATTCTTCCCTCAGGGTATTATTGATGAAGAAAGCTCTAAAATGCCTAGTTATTGTTATAACTTCAGCATCAGCACGTGGAATCCATCCCACCAAGAAAAAAAGAACAAAAGTATTAATTTACTTATGTGGTTCTCTGGGATGATCCAAGAGAATTTTTCAACAGTCCCCATTTCTGCATAGAAATTCACACATTTCATTAGATCACTCCTATAACTGCAATCCCACTAAAAATCTCAGCTATTGCAAATTCCAGTTATTTCACCTTTAGCTCAGTAATATCTTACCTTTAGTTCCTGTAATATTTCTTAATTGCTGCACAGATAGGTCTCAGTAACTAATGATTTTTATTCTTTATTCTGTTAAAATTACATTGTTCCCTAGTTTAATCTTACACAGGTAATTATACAATTCCTGTGACCAGTGGATTCAAGCACCTCTATATTTTAGATATTGTTTCTTAATCTCTGTAAAAGCTCACACTCAGTTGCCATTCATTACCTGACAAAATATTATGTTTATTTTTAATTACAAATCAATGGAACCACAAATGGCTATGTACTTTGGAATCTAGTAGATTTGTCTCAATTCTCAGACATTACTTCTGTAAACAGAACATATCAAATAATTTCTGCTCAAGAAACAGAGCAAAGAGGTATCATGAAATGTGTATTTAAATAAAACTCTGTTGAACTCACTTTACTTTCAGCAACAAAGATATATCCTTCTAAAACACATTTGTTTGTTCTAAATTAGCAACATTACCCACAGCTACCATTCCTACAGAAGATATAATCTGAATCGTGGAATACTGAGCTTAGCCTCTTGAGTAAATTCAATCAGGTAGTGTTATAATATTTTTTTTAAAAAAATACAGATTGTAGCTAAAAAAACCATTCTCAAGAATGTTGAGAAACACATGCAGAAACAGATGCAGAAACAGAAAAACCTCCATAGCTAACACTGTTATGGGAAACATGAGGAGCAGTTTAACAATACAAAATATACACTACCAAAAACCTTGATGGGTGTCATGGTTTAACCCCAGCTGGCAACTAGCATCACACAGCTGCTCTCTCACTCTCTCCCCGTGGGATGCCTTGCTTTGCAGTCAGGACAGAGTCAGCCTGGGGGAAGCCCAAAGACATCCAAGAGGGGGCTGAGGGAGGAAGACTGGGGACAGGACAAGTCTGCTGGACATTCTCCACTGCAAGGCCAGCTCCTGGAGGGGCCACATTCAAAGCTCATCTGATGGACTGAAATCCTGCCTCAGCCTTTGGGGAACAGATACCAGCACCTCAGGAGATGAGAAGAACCACTAATGCTTGGAGGTGCCTGAGGCTATTAATCAGGCCTTTTCGGTTGGATAGCAGTGGCAAGACCAAGGGAACACTTTTTTGATAAGCATTTGAGGTGCATTGCAGAGCTCACCATAATCCGCTGTGGAACAAGGGGCAGTAGATGTAAGAAATGGGATGCAGAGATGTTGCAAGGAGTCCCAGTGCTTTGGAGCACCCACTGGTGTCCTGCTAGGCACATGAAGGTTCTTACCCCCAAGGTTGATCAGGCTGGGTGCATTTTGTCACTCTCAGCAGTTCCTGAGAAGGCACAGTGTTGAGGGAGAATAGGGGTCAGGCATCTTCTGAAAGGTATGACTATCCTCTGAGATGAGGAAGCAGATCTTCCTCATATACTCAGGGAATAGCTGATCAGCTCTGGGGTCAGGAAAGAATTTTCCCCTGGGTCAGACTGACACTGATCCCTGGGGTTTTTTTGCCTTCCTCTGCAGAACGGCCACATGTCAGGCCTCCTCTTGTCCATTTTGTCTAGGTTCTTGGCTGTTGTTCTTGTACCACCAAGTCACCACTCATGCCCTGGCTCTCTCTGGCTCTCTTTCCCATTGCAAATTTGTAGCAGGAGTCATCTCTGGTCATCCCTTGGCTCCTCTTCCCCAGGTGTTCCTGTGCAAAACAGCCTGTGCTTGGACAGGCTACAGCCTTGCTACACCACCAGGAGCTACCACTTTTCAGCTCTCTCTGTGTGCAAGACAAGCACAGGGCAGCCTCGAGAGCACTTCTCATGCATCACTGGCCAAGAGGCACAGTGGATCAAGTTTTTGAAGGCAGAAAGTACGGTTGTCATTGATATGTGTCATACTTCCAAAAATATCTCACAGTACCATATACTTCTTTTGTGTGTGATTCGTCCTCATCCTCATTCTTCAAATTCTCACTCTTCACTTGTGTTAATGCCTGTTAGCATTGTCTCTGAAAGATTCAGATAAAAAAAAAACATTTCCACTGGTAACCTTTGTGATATGTGTCCTTGAAAGTGGTTTTGGATCTAAAAAGCCCTGGCATTTCAGGCAAATAACAGTCTCACTGGTATTCAAGTCATGGGGAGAGAAAGAGAGAAGGGAAGGGAAGGGAAGGGAAGGGAAGGGAAGGGAAGGGAAGGGA
>JAVFHW010081691.1:0-18419 GCA_032159205.1 Eurystomus glaucurus suahelicus | reverse complement strand
ACGCACGACAACCTATGACTTAGGTCTAACGGTCCATTCAACAGAGCAGCCATCTGCTGTGCAGGTCGCAGGCTCACCCAGGAGACAGGGGCAGAGATGGACACACATATAATATAGCACAGGCAGGAACTGAAACATTCCTGTATTATCCAAAACATAGCCCCATATAAGCTACTATGAAGAAAATTAACTCTATCCCAGCCAAAACTAACACAACTGGGAATGAAATGGCAGCTTGTTAATGATCTCCCATGCTCCCCAAACATTTCCCATAACTCTGCTCAAGCGATAACAACCTGTGGCAGTCATATGGATGTATCTTGTTGTGATGGCTGCATACAGCTGAAAATGGATTTGGGAGAGACAGATAATAATACCATAGCCAAATGCTATTGTGAACAATGCACCCACCTAACCACAGTGCTAGCTAATGTCCAACCCAACTCAGATTTGGAGGAAACTAATTTTTGTAATTGGCATGTAAATATGACTATACGTCAGTTATGTTTTTCCATGAACAGTGGACAGTCCAGGGCCCGTTAAGCTTTCCTGCACAGCAGCAGGCTGCAGAAGCAGGATCTCCCCAAACAGGAACGCCACTCAAGGTTACTCCTTGAAGCTGAGAGGTTCCTTACTGTAACAAATCCTTGGTAAGCATTTCATTTCATGCTAAACTTAGAAATCTTGGCTAAGTGATATAAGGGATTGATTGTGCACACATAATCTTTTAGATATAAACCATTGACCAAGTCTGGACCTAGGGCTGGATGTAGCTACACCTAGGCTCCTCTCTGAGAAGGAGTTTAAAGAGCAAGGAGGTCCTTTCTGAACCTCGTGACTCAACAGGAGGGTCTCCCTGACAGCTTTTTCTGTCCCTGTCCTCTATGCAGTAAATAATCAGGTGTACCTTGCCATCGAATCTTATTAAAGATGGCATTTACTGTCAAACTTTGTTAAATCACTGCTTTATATCAATAAACATATTGCTACCTCTCTCGCACAAGTGTGTCACTCCATCTACAACATCCCCTTGAAAATACAACTTCCTATTATTTTCATTTTGTACTGAAAGTGTTCAGAATACTTTCTCCAATGAATTCAATTTGTACTACTGTTAACAGTATTTATAGGAAGAACTTTGAGAGACAAATGGTATTTGTACTTGTGTCTTCCTTCATCAATTTTTCAGTGTTTCGTCAAGCCATTATAAATCATCCTGAAATTCTGTTGTCTCTGGCAGTCCTTGAGGACAAAACTAGTGAGAAACAGACCTATCATCAAGCTAGGGAAAGAGCAGGTGAAAACACACTTTTGACCATTTTATTCAAGTTCTAGTGATGTCTTTGTGTTGTTGTGGAAGGAAAAATGCACATTCACTGTCCCCTCTGGAGCTCAATATAGAGGAAACCTAATGATTCAGCAACAGTTGCTCTTTTTTTGGCACATGCTGTCTTCATACTGGATAAAGGTGTTAGACAGGAGATTTTTAAAAAATTCACACTCCACAGTGAAGCAAATCTCATCATTCAAAAATGTCTATGACAATGAGAAACTATGATACGAAATGAACTCTGTGGCACCCAGGAGTTCAGTGATTAAGGAGCTGCTGGGATACACACAGGTTCAAAAGCCAGCCCAGCATGAAAGACACCTAAGACTCAAATATCACACCTTCTCTGAGCATTATCCACTACTGGATTTTTTTTCCTCTGATGTTAATTAGAACTTTCTATGAATTCTTTCCCAAAAAAATTTTTGTTGAAATCTAAACATTATACATACAACTTTAGTTAATGTTTACCATTATTCTCTGTTGAAAATCTTTCTCATTCATTCCTCTTCAATTTAAAATGAGAATTGAATGACCTTTCACTACAGATAAGTAAGTCTGTTATCTAATATGGATGTACAACTATTTCTTCAGTATATATGCCTACACAATTGTTGCAGAAAACAATTAAGAAAATGGATTGTCAGGATCAAGTTATGTCAGCGTAATATGACATACAGAGGAGTTTCAAGAAGTGTTCATCTTTCTGATGTGTTAGATACGACATCTTTGAGAGCTTCAAATCATCATACTCTCTCTGGCAAAATGAGTTTATGATTGATGTTTTCTTTGATAAATGGAATAATGCATTAAAAGGTTCAGTGAGTTTATAAACACTGTTCAGGCTGTTCATAGCAGTAAGACTGGTAGAGTATTTCTACATTTGTCATTAGATTTAGCCATAACAATACAGATTCCACTCAAATGCAGTAGTTAGACCTCTAACTGAGATTTATATATTAGTATTAAAATACAGTAGTGTGTGCTTGACTGTTGCTTTATGCAAGAATGTGTATAACAGGGGAAATTGATTTAGTGCTTGTACTACAAGATTAATTCCTTTAACACATACTATACATATTCCATTTATTAATTTTATTAATTACTAATTTATTAGTAATATCATCAGGTAGAATAACAGAGCATGAATTATTTTGAAAGTCCTTTAAAACACGTACTAAACACTTTTTCAACCTTTTTTTTAAAAAAAAATGATTATATAAAACATGGAAAAGACCAGCTAGTTAGGGTCAAACTTACTTGACTCTGCTGGGAGCATACTGATGTATACTAGTTATCTAGTAAAGTATCTTAACTGAATTAGTGTGATACCATAATAATTTAAGTATGTCATTTATTTGTACATTTTGAAACCTTGCAGTAACTAAGAGTTAAATATTGAGAATCTAGATTTTTACATAATCAACATGGGGAGGATGCTACAGGACAACATATGTACCTGTGGTAAAAAATTTTATGAGTGTCATCTCAGATTACAGTATACCAATTATGAAAGAGAATAAAAAAATCCAAGGTACTGGCACTTTATATTAGTTATTGAAGAGTAACTTCATATTGATCAACTGAACAGTAGTAAATGAATCCTTTATACAAAAAATACTAACCTATGCCACCCATATTGTAGAAATTCTGTGATATCAAAGAAAGTTTGAGCATAATTTACTAGTCCTTAGGAAGCTTTCGTAATTCTCTGTACACATTTTGCCCTGTTGAATTTTTGTCTGCCGTTTAATACAATTTAATTCTGACAATTTTTCACAAAAAGCTTAACTTTCCTCTTTAGCTATAACTGAGTTATGTTACACAAAAATGTACAAATTTTTCACCTGCATTTTAAGACCCTTGAACATCATAACTTGCTCCAGAAATGCTAGCTGAATTCTGAGTCTGTGTCTAAAATATATCTGAGTAAACACTACTGTCATGGAAATAATTGTTTCTATGGCTTTTACTTCTTACACATATGCTCTGGTAAATTATTCAGTAATAGCCATCTCTTATTAAAATTCACAGTTAGGAACTGCAAGCACTGGATAATTTGATTTTTTATTACCTATAAATGTTTTTAGTATTTTGCTGGTTTAGAAAGCTCTCCCTAATGAACATCAATCTCACACTTGGGGAAAAAAGATGTATAACTCCAAGCTTTACAATGTGAGCTTCACGCATTTAAAGGAGAAGAGTTTTCCTTACATGCCTTGTGGAAGCCCTTTTCCTTTTTTCCTCTTTTCCTTTCAGCCATTTGAAGAGAATTTAGCTCTGATTAAAAGATGCATTGTGATAGTCACGCAAAGTGAGTTTCTTCTATGCTTAGACCAAGTATACAAAGACACTAAAAATAATGTGAATTTTAAACATGAACTCATTTCATATGTTAGTGTTTAATGACTTAAATGATGCTCATTTAAAGTTTCCCCTTTCTTCTTGCTTTTTTCCCAAGTATAGAAGTAAAAAAGATCTCTTGTTAATCAGACTCCACAGGTTCTACCATTTATGTATCTAATGACATCTACTTCAAATCCACTGAGGAATTTACAGTCCCTTTGAATTTGACATTTCCTTTCAATTTTCTGCTAAACCAATCATCATACTTGCTAGATTCGCACCAGTAGAACTTTCAGAAATACTGATAATACTTGCAACCAATCCAAAACTTCATGAAAATGTATGTCTTTGGTTCTTCTTTCCCATCCTAACCCAGAAGAGCAAATTCTGCATTTTTCTTGCTATGGTCTTTCTACTTTTTGCTGAGCATCACAATCAGACACAAAAGGCTTTGTATGGATTCATTAAGGGGCAAAAAGTTGTTCCAGTTCCAAACTGGAGGGTAAGAAATCATTGTGGAAAGATACAACAGAGGAGTGAAATAATCATTCTTTATTCTACGAAGTGATACAGAGCCAGTTCATGATTACTATCTGTGGCCCTAAAGTTGAAACAGAGCATAGACATAGCCTTAACTGCAGCCCTAATATAACTTCTTCAATGCTGTCCCCATAATCATGGCAAAAGTTAATAAATGCCTCGCTTAAATGCTAAGGATCAAATCAAATGAAGAAACCAGTAACAAACCAAACCCTTCTTCTGGAACTGTATCTTACCCTCAGCCTCTTCTGGAAAATAGTACAAGAAGCCAGAAGCATACCTAGTTATTTTAATTTTTCTGTGATTCAGATCTCTTATTTTCATCACATGAATTTATTAAATAAGTAAGAAAACTATTTTGTCTGTGTTGTCTCATTGTCTATACTACATGTGAGTGCTGCACACCACATGAGTGTCAGCAACTGGAGACGAGGCTGTGGGTCAAAATGCCCATAGGCATGTGTCCCAGCAACTGGAGAGACCTGGCTGTGTTTATCTTTCCCCAGTGAATTTAATTGTGAATGTATGTGTGTATGTGTCATTCCTTAGCAAACCTCAGACTAGACTAGCCAGGAAGCAGGAGACCTTCATGGAAAGGCACAAAGTCTCAGCCAGGGGATGGGTGAGGGCCCCACTGATATTACACAGACTTGGGGCTTGTGTTAACATATGAGGGAGATGTGACTGTGAGTACAAGACTAGTGTGAGATGAGTGTACAAGTGAATGCATCTGCTTGCTAGTGAACATCAAGCTGGACCAACCGGCAAGTAGGAGACCCACATGCTGGGTAAAGGGCTCAGGGTCCAACCATGGGTATTAGATGGACTGAGAGGTCACACAGATATTTGAAGGATCTGTGATTTTGTGGGTGTTTGTGAATCTACAGTGTGAGAGTGTGTGTGTGAGTTTTCACTTCAGACCTGATCGACCAGAGAGGAGAAGCAGGAGAGCTACTTTGAGTTTGCATGTATCATCTGGCTGATAGTTCAAAAACAGGTTTTGATAATGTCTAGTGCATGCAAGCGACTCACAGGGGAGTTGTAAGAGCAATCCAGCCTTGCATCACCTTGAGGCCTCACCTATGCAGAGACGACCTATGGGGAGCTGTGCAGATGGCTCAGCCACGAGTTGTCCATAAGCTACAGACGAAACAGGGCAGTGCTACATCATTCAAACAACCAAAACCAGAGCTGAACATTGAAACACCTCAACAAATAGCATGCCCCAAGTCTCAATCCAAACCACTCTTCAGTTGTCCGAAAACTTAAGAGAAGCTGGAGGGTTTCAGTGTCAGTTTCAGCAACAACCTTGTGTAACCAGACAATTACAAGATCAGTAAAAGCGAAGTAAAAAGAAGCACATACAGAAGTGAACCTCACCCGTGGATGAATAAAGAAAGAGGAAATTCCATTACATTGCCAAAGATAAACATTCCAGACAGTATAATCCCCTCAGGCATAGTCATGCCCACAGCCACATAAATCAGGGGATAAAAACCCTAAGATTCAGATTACTCATTGGGAGTTGCATCTCTAATGCTACATCTTGCCTGTAGGATGACCCTTCCGCCTTGACCACGACACCAGCCAAGGTCACTTTTCTGAGATTTAGGGCCCTTAGCTGGAGGGATAAGTGAATATTTAGAATGCTGTAAGTTTGTAACAACAGGTGATTAACACACATATAATAAATATCTAGCATGTTTTTTAGGTTGTTATAGTGTATTATTGCTTTTAAGTGTGTGGTGAACCGACCACATGATTTTTCTGCCTTATTAAAACAGTGAGCAAAAAACTCTATTTCCCATAAATCTATTCTGCAATTCCCATAAATCCTCCAGGAAACCGGAAGCAAGATAACGCCAGCCATAAATTTTGAAAAAGTAAACAATCGCTCTCTCTTCCGCCTCACTGCACAAAGGGAGCACATCGCTCCTGCTGAGCGCACCCCCCCTCCCTCCACCGATGCCGGAGAGGAGCGAGGAGGAGGGGGGGGAAACTGAACTGAGCTGTCAGTGCAGCCCCCTGAAGAAGCCAAGCAGCCAGAGAGGGGGATATTGAACTGAGCTGTCAGCGCAGCCCCCTGAAGAAACTAAGCAGTCAGAAAGAAGGGAGCAGCCGCCGCGGAGAGCCACCGGGCAGAACTGCTGACTCCCACTGCTCTAGGAATCCGGGGGAGAGAAAGAAGCCGTGAGCCGCCGCCGGCCGTGAGGTGCGCAATCGCTGCCAGCACCGTGAGCCGCTGCCACGAGCTAAAACTAAAAGAATCCAGAAGAAAAGCTGCAAGCTGCAACAAGAAGAAGAAGAAGAAGAAGAAATTGCAACAAGAGGCCATTGGAAGCCGCGTGCTGCAGAAAGCCACGCCGCAGAAGGCCGTGCTGCCAGAAAAGACAAAGCCGACGCCACCGTCGGAGGGAGAGAGAGAAAAAGCTACAAGCTGCTGACATCATCGAAACAGTCCAGGTCTGCCAGTCGGACATCGTCGCCATTCCACAAAGACCATCACCAAACGCCGAAAGGACACACGCATGCACACACACGCACCATCCACACATACAGGTCGTATTTTGACATAATTAAGTCCTTATTTGCCCTTATCTCTCGGTGGGTGAGAGAGGAAGTGAATGGGTGGGCGTGGTGTTCTTTAATATTGTAATATTTCCATAGAGTAAATAAGGTTTTATTAGAATGTTTAGTAATAAACTTGTTGAATGCTTGTTCGATCTCCGTGTCTGCTTGCGAGCCTGGTGGGGAGATGTCCCAATTTACCCTCAACCCTTCTCCCTTTGGGAGGTGGTCGGACCTCTGCGCGCCCGACCGCGACAAAGTGGTACTAGCATATTCTTCCATTGTATCTGTGAAAACTTGCAATAGTGGTGTATTAGATCTGCGACTGAAGTTCAAATGAATTGTTTGCTTGAACCTTGCAGTCTAGTCTCTTTTTGCCACAGAATTCTGTTGGTCTTCATGGGGCTACTCGTGTATGTGTGTGTGTGCACGTGTGTGTACAGCAACTCATAACTTCCTCAACTTTTTGCTACCTCTGAATTAGCTATGTTAGTTTTGATTTGATTTTCTTTTAACAGGTTTTACACATATCTATTAAAAATACAAAAAACCCCATTATTTTCATCTGACTCGTATCTTGTTCACAGGAAAACAGCATCTGATGTACAAGATCTGAGACCTGTTTAATCTAATTTTCAAACACTTTGTGCAATGCTAGGTGTTTTGGTGAGATGCTATGAAAGCTGTCATGTTGAATGGTTCTGTTAACAAAAACCTCATTTTAGACATTATTAAATTATGGATATAGGATTCTCTGAGGACTAGTGAGAATAGAGAAATCAGCATTAAGCATGGGACAAGAAGAGCGTCCTTCCGAGGAAGCAAGTATCCACAAGTTTAACAGCTGCTGCTTCAATGAATGTTGCCAGCAAAAAAAAGAGAGTTTCCAGGTCTTTGCTCACATGGGGAAGAGGTGATAGCAGCAATGAGAAGTCTGCTAGTCTGGATGAGAAGTCAAGAGAAAGGGACATCCTCAGACCTGAAAGTATCCAGAGATGGAAGCAATATCTGCAGAAGATGAGGTGGCTGAAGGGACAAAACACGGTACTACTTCTCTGATGATCAGTGCTTTAACATTCAACTTTTAGGCTATTGCAATTGAAAATGTATATGTGTATACATATACAATACATACACATATGTATGTATCAGTTAATTGATTGTTATGATAAAACGTTTAGAAGACTGACAAATCAGACCAGTTTTAAGCTTTAAACCCAAAAATGACAACATTTATTCATTAACAATGTATTTTGTGCTAATAATTAGTTCTTGCATGTTGATGATCATCACTACATACACAAAACCATCAGTCAGTAACACTAATATGCTACATTAGTTATGAGTATATAACATCCTGGAACTCGTGATGACACCGTTGGCTATGGTCCCTGATGGTTTTCAGTTGCTGAGGTTAAGCTGATCAAGCCCAAGAGATTTTTTCATGACAGAATTTAGAACTGAAGTGGCTTCATTTTCTTTCTTTTCCATATTTCTACCATGTTTGATATTTTTACGCTATTTGGTCCTCCCAAGGGGAAGCAAGGGTCTCACCTGCTCCCAGTATGGCTTATATTGCTTTTTTCTTGTCTTCCAAGTCATGCTTCTTGTTATTCCTCGAATTGCCCTGCGTACAACTATATATGTCTTTGTTCCTTTGATGATTCCATTCCTCACATACGTTGTGAAGTGCTTATGCATTGTGTGTAGTTCTGCCACCACAGCATTACAAAATACGTAAGTATTGATGCTGACTACCTTATTTTAGTACCATTATATTTGGGCTCAAGGCAAATTAGTACTGATTAGGGCACTTGTAGTTTCTAGCCGACATAGGCCTCTGCTCTGGCTACAAGGTATATGGTATCAAAAGAAGTCATTTAAGCTCTAAGTTCAAAGTCTTAGCTACAGGCAAAATGCACAGAGATCTGGGCATTCAGTCATTAAATGGAAAACAGCCAGCCCTCTAACTACAGTTTCCGGAATTAGAAAATAAAGAATGATGAAGAAATGTGTCAGGAGTTTACACACCTGATTTTCAGCTAAAAGGAAATGATTTTATTACATGAGGATTATCAGCCTAGAATTCTCTCCTGGACCTTGGTTCTTAAATAATTTCTTTAAGAAACACAATCAAGTCATTTATTCCAAAGGATGCCTGGAAGGAACTGTGCTTAGTAAAAATCTCAGGAGCAGACAGCTTGCCAGGATTTGGGAGTCAGACTGGATGCTCAGTACAGGAGACATACTACCTGGAAAGTATGGGCACTGATCAAAGCAGAAAAACATGCTTCATTCCCTTGAGAAAGGCTCATGAATAAGCATTCAATGATTAATACATTCTCTTAGGAGAATAGAAACATGTGTCTAGTCCTAGTAAGTATGACATAAAAACCTTACTGAACAGCCATTATAGAAAGTATAATTCATTAACTTCCAGTTTTTGTGTTGCATTCAGAAATACTTCCTCATCTCTAATATTTTTTCCACTCTGTATTCACCCTGTTTCCCCTAGATTCTATACGTAATGATGTGAGAAGAGATGGATGTAAGGGCCATTATAAACTGTTAATGTGAAATGGTGTAATTTTACTTACATCAGTTAAACAGCAACTGAGGAAAAAATTTTAAAAGGTGTATTTTCCTCTATATGTGATAAAATTTGATGTTTTCATGTTAAATAAAGAATAGAACAGAATAGAACAGAACAGTTCAGCGGGAAGGGACCTACATCATCTAGTCCAACCATGTGACCACTTCAGAGCTGACCAAAAGTTTGACCATCCTCTCTGTAAAGAAACTCCTAATGTCAAGTCTGAACCTCTCCTGAGGCAGCTTTGACCCACCCCCATGCATCCTGTCAGTGGATACCAGGGAGAAGAGCTCAGCAACTCCCTCTACACTTCCTCTCCTCAGGAAGCTGTAGAGAATAATGAAGTCACCCCTCAGCCTCCTTTTCTCCAAACTAGAGAAGCCTAAAGTCCTTAGCTGCTCCTCACAGGACATTCGTTGAAGTCCCTTCAGCAGTTTTGTTGCCCTCCTCTGGATGAATTCAAGGATCTTCACATCGTTCTTAAATGGTAGGCCCCAGAACTGCACACAGTACTCAAGGCAAGGCTGCTCAACACTGAATGTAGCAGGATAATCACCTATTTTGACTGGCTGGTTACACCGTGCTTGATGTACCCCAGGGTGCAGTTTGCCCTCTTGGCTGCCAGGGCACACTGCTGACTCATATGGAGTCTGTTGTCAGCCTGCACCCCCAGATCCCTTTCTTCAAGGATGCTCTCCAGCCACTACTCTTCCAATTTATACCAGCATTACTCCGTCCTAGGTGCAGAATCCAGCATTTGGATTTGTTCATCCTATTAATCATGTACTGATACTCCAGTCTATCTACATCCTTCTGCAAGGCCTCTTGTACCTCAATTAAGTCAACAGCACCTCCCTGTTTAGTGTCATTAGCCAACTCACTAAGGATGCATTCAACTCCTGCATCCAGATCGCTGATAAAAATACTGAACAGAACTGTCCCTGAAATTGAGCCCTCAGGAACATTGCTGGTGACTGGCTGCCAGCGAGATATAGCCCCATTCACTACACCCTTTGAGCCCTGCCATTCAGCCCGTTCTTCACTCAGTGCACCATGAACCCGCTCATCCCACAGTTGGACAACTTGTCCAGAAGGATACTGTGACAGACAGTATCAAAAGCCTTACTAAAATCAAGAAAAACTATGCCCACTGCCTTACCTTCATCTACTACGTGCATGACTTTATCATAGAAATATGTCAGACAGGACTTCCCTCTGTGAACCCTGCCTGATGACTGCATTGCTCTTCAAATGCCTTTCAATAGCACCCAGTATAACCTTCTCCATAATTTTTCCAGGAGCCTGTAGTATCCTGGGTCTTCCACTCACGCCCTTCTTATAAACCAGAATCACACTGTCTAGCTTCCAGTCAGCAGGGACCGCCACAGACTCCTAAGACCTCTGGTAGGTAACTGAGAGGGGTCCTGCTGTAACATCCACTAGCTCCTTCAGTACTCTGAGATTAATCCCACCAGGCCCCCATGGACTTCCGAACATTCAACTGATACAACTAATTGTTTACAATTTCAGTGTCCACCAAGGGAAAGCCACCGTTCTGCAGTTGTGGTCCTCCAACTCAGGGTACCAGGCAGGACGATGTCTATCATTTTTATTAAAGACTGAGGCAAAAAAACCCCACAAACATTGAATGTTTCTCCCTACTTTTCAGGTGACTCTCAAGTATTCATCCAACATTTTCCTTAGACCTTCTTTAGCCTATTAGCATACTTTTAAAAGTCTTTCTTGTTGTCTGACACAACACTAGCCAGTTTCTACTCTAACTGAGCTTTGGCCTTTTGTGTTTTCTTCCTGCATATGTGAATCACAGCTTTGTAGTCTTCCTGTGAAGCCTGACCTTGCCTCCAGAGATCATATAATTTCTTTCTCCTCTTGAGCTCCAAAAAGAGTTCCCTTACTCAGCGAAGTTAGTCTTCTACTCTACCTGCTTGCTTTATTATACTATGCATTAATTATATTGAAAAAGTATACAGAGCTCATATAGTATGTATTGTTTTGTTATTTATTTTCCATCTCATTCTAGACATATGCTAATATTTTACTATGATGAAACAAAATTATTTCGAATAGCTTTTCAAATATTCAACATTATTTCCAACATATTTTCTTGAAACAACCCTTAAATATCTATAATTAAATTGAACTTGCTCCCTTTAATTATTGTAAAGCTACTAAAGATTCTATTACACTCACCCGAGTTCATTGTCAATTTTTCAACATATTCAATATTCAAGAATCTCATTAATTTCTTTATTTTGTAGCCCTTCAATGTTTCTAGTGCACATTTTATTTCTCATTTAGTATAAAATATTTTGATGCCACTTATTGTATCTCTAAAATACTTTTGCCAGAGACTATTATGATTTCAGACAAAAAACTGCTTGGTTATAAATAAAACAATTTTCTTAAAAAGACAAATAGACTGTGATGCATACAGTCATACATTCAGTAAGACAATACACTACAGTCCATTTTTCTTTGTCTCTATAATAATGACAAAAACCTATATGGATAGATATTATGCCTGAAATAAAAAATGCAACTGGTTACTGTTTCAGAAAGGTAGCTAACACCATCATAGGAAACTGGAAATCCCAAAGTGGTAAAAATACATCAGAAGAAAAAAATCAGAGGAATTTGATGATAGAAATTGTTTATATATAAAATATAAATTGGCAATTGCCAATATAAATTGGCACACTACGGACAATAAAAAATCAGTGCCTCAGGATAGTAATACCATACTTTATTCTTAATAGCTGAAATTGGAGGACTTAAAAACAGTAGTTCATCTAGTCCATTCATGAGAACGGATAATGTTATACGTTCTATATTTTCATGTAAAAAACAATAATCATAGAACCGTTCTAGAATCAGAAGTAGTGTACATGCCATGCCAAAAAATTTTGCTACTCATTGAAACAATAAATACATAACATGTAGCACATTTGAGAGCATCAAACTAAGTGAACTGTAGATGTATAGTGCTGAAAAATGTAGCCCATCATCTGAAATGAGACAAGTATGATGATCAGCAAACTGTCAACAGACGACGACCGGTCCCCTTTACCTTCTTATACCTCAATTTTTGCATTCATTCCTTCCCAAACCACTCTGATCCCTTAATTTTCCCACCTTTGGTTCCTCCCCTAAACATCCCATTAGAAGTCTCATACAATCTCATCATTCTCTTCCCTCGCCTTCCATAACGAGCACTATCCCCCAAGGAAAGGACCTGCCAGTCTGTGCAGTGCCCCAGAGAACTGTCCCCAAGGACTCACGGTGCTGGCTTTCACCTGCCCCATGGGGCTGATGCTTTCCTGGGATAGCCCTGGGAAGGCTGGGGCAGGGATTCATGTCTCTGTGCTCCTCTGTGTGTGGGGGAGCGAGGTTTTTACCACAGACCCTAACGCAGGTCAGCTCAGATCTTCATTTCAAGCTGCATAAAAAAATACAGCATCCCCACATCACCACTCATTACTGTTAGCTCATAGTTCTCCAAGCAATAAATGATGCCCTTACAGAAAAAGAAGCAAGCGACAGAGCTGGTTGTGAAATGCTATTCAAAACCAGCACCGACATACTCTTTGCTGTAATACTGCGCTTGGCTAAACAGGGGAAGGGATTCAAACATTGTAAATCATTTGAGAGTGCAGTACAGAGTGAAACAGATAGCAAAAGGGTCTAGTTATGCTCATGCATACCAAATATCTAGCTGAAACAAAATAGCCTGAAACTAGTCCAATAATCTTTTCCACCCACTTTATTTAACCCCTCCTCAGCTTCCAATCAACGTCTGACATTAAATAATACCAACAAAGGTCTGAAATATTTTACTAGGCTGCCTTGAATGCTCTGAGACCAATTAATAATGTAGTCACGAACCAAAATTAAATGTCTCAGCTGTGATACTTGTTTCCATCAGACACATTTAAGTTCCTTTTTTGCCTGTCTGTTCTTCAAGATTAAAAATTGCAAACACTTGCCACCAAGATTCCCTAACCTATCTGTGCCTTTATAACCTCAACATGTGGTCTCTAAAAACCAACAGTGTACTTCAGTTGCGTATCCAGAAATACGTGTCTAAACCAGATTATCAATTCTGTCTGCAATGTCAACAGTCTCCATTAAGCGTTTATTAAAGAATATATGGCAGGCAGATAGAACACCAGTCTTCTTTCTAGGTATGAATTGCTGATAAATGTTCATTATATAATTTTCAATCTGATGTTAGAGTCAAGGTTACCAATATTTTACAGACTTAGTTTTTCTACAGCTCCGTGCACAGAATTCCTGTTCAAGCCAAGGAGAATCCTTCATGCAGAGTAACAGCAAAACAGAGGCCTTCTAGATTTGTTCCCCTGCAGACACTACAGGATTTATATATGTAACTCCTGTAAGTATCATCAAGAATAATTAATTATTAATTTTATATCTACAGTGCTTATCTTCCCTAACATTCCAAGAACCACACAAAGACATTAAAAACATTAAACATTAAACAATGCAACAGATAATACAGATAAAAACAGTCACATAAATAATTAAAACAAAATCTGAGATGCAGTAGAAACCTTTTTTTCTACGAGGTACTCTTTTCCCCCCCGGCTAACAAATAGAAGTTTACTGAGACAATCTACACTCGCCAGGGAGATTGCATTTCAGACGTGCTCAACGAAGAATGATAGTACATACATCCGATTATCACTGAATGACAGTAAAATAATGGGCATTTTAAATATACTTTTACTATGTCCTAATCTAATGTACCAGGAAAGTGGAAACTGAAAGGATGTTTTGATATCCCCCTACCAGTTCACCCACTTTCTTACCTATCCAACCCACTACAAAATAAAAATCTTTCGTCTTCCTATTTCAGCACCCCACCAGCCTTTCCTGATTTCTTTTCCTTTACACACTGCAGTAGTATAGTTATGACAGAGGGTTAATATTTGATGCAATTCTGGACAATTCTCTTTTGTTTATTACTTCAGTGATAAAGCACAGCAATTTCCTACCATGCTTCTCCTCCTCCCCACCCCCCAATATTTACCTTTTCTCTTTTGTTCTACTGACACTACATGCAGCCATTGCTTATTGTGGAATTTCTCTTTTTTATGTCTATGGCATGCAGAACTCCATGCGGTAATCTGTCTTTAGGTATATACTAAATAATTGTATTTGGTGCATTAAAAATCTTTTCTAAATGTTCACTATTCAAGCATCCCTTCGGCAAGCTCTCACTGCACAATTTTGTATGGTATCACATTCATGAGCTTGTTGGGAGCTACTTAACGTGTCTCAACAAAGCAGTGCATTGAGCAGAATAAACAATGACATCTTTGGTCATGGATCAAAGGTTCTAAACTGCCAGATCTAAGGGGTAATACAGCTAGCGTTCAAATAGCTATTTGAACATATGCCACTCAATTACTAAGGACAGAGGAATCAAGATAAAAATTCTGCCCAAGTTGACTGCATAGCACGTCTTAGCGAGCCTGGCCTCACTCCACAGACCATGTAAAAAAGTCATTCTGCCCATGTAGAGAAGTCAGACATCTCTGATTTACACATATTCTATAGGATTTCCAAATCATCAAACTCCAACTTTCTTGACCAGAGATGGGAGAACATTACAGTGGTGACAGCTTTTGCTGAGAATGTCAGTTGTCTAAATCCCAGACAAACACAACTACACACCAGGATTATCTTGATTGATCATGACTGATACAATAGTGACCAGAATATGCAAAAATCTGGTAGCAGTAGACCAAAACCAATTCCTTGAATCCCACTTGAAAAGTAAGTTATATACTACAATATCTAAATCAGGAAATGTTCCCTAAAACAGAATTGCATTCTCTTTTTTTGTCTCCACCTAGATTACAGATGTAGCCTCTAGCAGAATGCAAGGCATATTTAATAGGGAAATAACAAAATCACAGCTAATTGTGATAACTAAACATATAATCTGCCTCCTTCTGAACAGTGCATCTGAAAGAAATACTCTTTTTTCTTTATTTGGGAGTGTAAGTAGGTACTCTTGAAAACTGCTTCTTGAACAGAGATATTTTGTGCAAGAGGCAGCTTAGAACATGATTTATGAAAATGTAAGTTAAAAAATAGTCAAGAGTAGGCGTGTATTAGGCCACCTTTCCCCTCCAGCTATTTCCATCATTATATTTGCTTTACTGCATCTTTTTGGGGGTTGTATTATACTTATCTTTGTATTATGGCTGTATCCTGTCCTGTGAGTATGTAGCAGTAACATCAGCACACGGTAGCACCTCAGCATTTGCAGAATGATCCCCACCTCACTCTTTCCCATCCAAACTTCATTATCTGTTTCACACTAGCAAAACTATTCCACTGTGAATAAACAGAGGTAAACAGTGAAGTGCCACCTACCTGGGGACAGCACAACTGTGTCCTCTTTGTGACCTCCCCTGAAGGACTCCAACAGGTTGAAAAGCCTAAGTGAGAAAATGGAAGTTAGGGAAGTCCTGATGTTTTCAAGGTAGGAGGAGAATGTTAAAGCTCATGAAGAGATGAGCAGGCAGTTCAGTTACGTCCAACAATCACACTTGGGTTTATAACCAGATGGACTAAGTTACGGGAATTCAGAAAATTCTACATTCTGCATTAGGTCAGGGTGTTCAAAATAATTACGTTATATGAGTGAGTGAGATTTGTATCCTAAGTCAAATACACATTTTAAAATATTACTGCCTATATGCTTCACACATGCCTATATATGCTGTCTGTGCTTGGAAGCACTGTGTATCATATTACAGCGTTATTTGTCATGGAAGATCCCACTGCGTTTTTTAAAGCAAAGCAATCAGTCTATCTACAATCAGAATGAAGTTACCCAGGGGCAAAATGTAGGAGCTATTTAACAAAATACAGCTACTTTACACAAAAGTATATGACAGCGAATGAAGAATAAGAAATGAAGTTGAAAATGTAGGAGGAATCTGTAATGCAATTATCAAAACTTAAATTTGATCTGCCTTGGCAAAGTGAACAGGGAACTGTGAAGGGGGCAAATGCAAATACCAGTAGTAACAAATTATTCCACAGAACTATGGTGTGTTTATTTCTTGGAGATTCTAAGGCAAGAGTGACTGCTTACAGATACTAAAACTAAGGCATCACAGCATAGTCCACCTTACGAAGCATCCAGCAATAATAGCATGAAGCAGCATCACCACTGTCAGATCTCTGATGAACGTTTTCCACTAGCAATGCTGATATTCATGTGCCTGACAGGTCAGACATTTAAGTATCTGCCCATTTCTGATTTCAGCACATTTTAAAATTCTTGGGAGTATTTAATCATAGTGATTGACTTAATGGTCCTTGCCAAGTCACTTTCATCCTTGACTGGTACCCAAATGATCAATAAGCTTGGCCATGCCAAAAGAGGGGGAAAGAGAGAAAGAAGGAAAGAGGAGAAAGAGAAAAAAAGAGGGAAAAAAAGTGACACAATAAGGGAGAGAAAGGGAGAGAAAGCAAACACAAAGAAAGGAAGAAAAAAAAGAGTGCAAGAGCACAAGAGGGGAAGAGAGAAAGGGAAGAGAAGGAGGGAAAGTGGGAAAGAAGGGAAAGGAGGCATGGAGGCAGGGAGGAAGGGAAAAGTAAAAGAGGAGGACACTATACGAGTACGAAACAGCATCACCTACAGCTTGAACCCAGAACCACTCAAAAGATTATGGCATGCTAGTATTTAACAACAAAACAACCACGACAAAAATACAAAATCAAGATCTTTGAGGGTTGGGGTGGAGGATGTTCTATAAAGAAATTACAATAAATTCCTAGCATTAATACTATGAAACGTGCCTAAAGTTTGCCTTAGTAGCTGAAGTACTGTTTTTAAAATACATCTAGATTACCTGGAAACCTAAAGGTCTTTGAAAGTTAGTAGGAATTTGGCCACAAAAATTCCTTGAGCATCCCATTTTTAACCGTAAGCATTTCTTCATCCACGTTTAACATCTAACTGATGAGCCAAAATTTCATTTTCAGAAGTTGTGTGGATAGCTCATAGTGTAAATCTTACTGGATGTCAACAGACATGACTTCTAACAGCATTAAAATAAGCCTTCTAAATAAGTTAGGTATTGAAGTACTGAACAATGCAATGTGTGAATTATAAAGAGCAATAATAATAAAAAATCCAGGTTTTCAGTATCTATTTCTTATCCTCTATAACTGATATTTACCCCAGGGAGATTTGAGTTCCAGAGCTGTCAAGTGTTCTTGGGGGAACAAGGGCAGAATTTTATTCCAAAACAAGCTGAGTACTAGAATTGGGGCCACTCATGCTATTCTGAAAGCACAACTCTCCCTTCAGTTTTGAATTGCTCTCGAAAAATGGATTCCAGTTACACGCGTATGTACACGCATATACGTAAATAAGTGTTAAGAGGGATATACTGGAATTCTTTAAACAAATACAGTACACAGGTTCTGAACACAGTGATTTTCACCCACCTAAAACAGGGGCACTGAAATTTTGTCATAATCCTCCGGGGCTGGTTAGTGTCAGCACTTGCAGCTATTCTTCGCTCATGCCAGCTACACGCACTCTTACAGCTAGAGACTCGTTCAGGCAGCCACACGCAGGACCACTCTCTGCCAAACGCTGCCGGCCTGGCTCCAGCAGGGCACGGCTGTGAGGAAAGGCGGCAGGCAGGCACACACTGCTCACCCCTGCGCCCACGGGGGAGCGGGCTCACGGCT
Organism: Eurystomus glaucurus suahelicus; assembly: GCA_032159205.1. Taxonomy (NCBI): domain Eukaryota; kingdom Metazoa; phylum Chordata; class Aves; order Coraciiformes; family Coraciidae; genus Eurystomus; species Eurystomus glaucurus. The sequence continues at coordinate 276 of JAVFHW010081691.1, read as the reverse complement.
GGCCACGCAAACTTCTTCTTTTACACTGTGCTTTGGGAGTAAAGGATGGATTCCCGCATTTCCAGGTTCCTTCAGTACTATTTCTATGATGCTGTGGTACTACTGCCTGTATAGATACATCAGATTCATACTCTGATAAACGTATCTTCACACCAACCCGCACGCGCCGAGCCCTCGCACACGGACGCTCACGTTACACACGTCCCCATTCACAAAAGGCTCGTACCGCACCCAGGGCGCCGCTGACAGCAGCTCCTCAGCGGGGCCCTTTCCCCA
>JAVFHW010081690.1:0-58460 GCA_032159205.1 Eurystomus glaucurus suahelicus | reverse complement strand
TGTCCTCTACAGAAAAGAGAGTGTGGCCTTATGAACAGTAAATTGAAAGTCTTTTGTCTCTAATGTCAACTTAATTACTTCAATGTTTCATCTTATTGCAAAAAATCCAAGTCAGTGTAATCCTATGACATGCTATTAAACAAAATCTAATCTTTTTAAAAGATGTAAGCATTTTCAGTGAGAACCTGGGACTTCAATAGGGTAAATATGAACAATGACCTGAACATCAGCAAGTGCTTTTATTCATTTGAAAAGAAAGTTAAGCTTCACTTAACCACCATATTAAAATAGTTCTTGTCATAGTAGGACACTTTTACCCTTCATGAATATAATGAAGTGATCTTATCTTTGAAGCACATCAAAGATGTTCTGAATAAGAATAAAAGTCTGCAGTGCTTTCCTCTACTACGGTAACACATAAATTCAAGGCAGAATATAACATTATCCTGTGTAGATGTTCAGACTGAATGGACAGATTGATAAATGGTGAAGATGGAACAAACCTTCATGTTCAAAATACTGCATTAATAAGCAAAAACGTTTGATGTATCATCTGGTTACATTATGAGCTAAAGAATGGTTTCAATTTAAGTGGCTCCCTTGACTGCTCAGTCAGTTTGCACTTAAAAATGTGAGGAAATTCTCAGAACTGATGAATGTGAAACGTTCATAGTGGGACAAATTCAAAACCATAATAGCCTTTGCCCTCATCTGGATTGATTTCTACTTCTTTGCCCAGTGATATTTATAATCATAAAATGAAAGTTTTTCTCTTTTCTCTAGTCCAGTTCCTGAGAACAGAGCTCCAGCCCAGTACTAGTATCATTTGCATAAAATTAATTGTCATCTTTTGGCCACAGTGACTCTGACAGCACCAGTGGGTCTTCTGATCAGCCTCTCCAGGGAACCCTACCCCAGTCCATGGGCCAAGAGTCCTCTACAGCCTGACCTGTTCTACCAGTGTTACTGTTGCAGATCGGAGGAGCAGCTGAGGGACGTCACCATGCAGTGGTTCCTCTTGGGCTACTCTGGCACCTAGGCATCCCCCATCATTCCCATCTGCCCCTTCCTTGACGTTCTGGGCTGCCCTGGCTGAGGAAGCACAGTCTCCTCCTTCACTACTGAGTGGAAACCCTGTGTGTCCCAGTGGGAAGGGGGTACCCAGAGCCTGGGGGCAAAAGCTAACCCCAGGATCATCTGGAGGCTGTTTTCCACATCTTAATCCTCAAGTGTCCTGGGTCCCAGTGGTTCCTTGTATGAGCAGTGGCCTGGTTGTGCCACCACCCTAACCATACCTGCTGCCAAGATACGGGGTACGGCAGCCCTCCTCCACCCTGAGGATTGCAGTCCATGAACGTAATTATGCAATATCCACACCAAATATGACATCCCCCAGTTGTACCATGTCCTCATCTGAACACGGCCCAAGCCCTGAGATGCTTCAGCTCTGCTCAGACCCACAAGGCTGCAGCCCTGACCTGCCCAGACCCTGCCTCAGCCAAACAAATCTTGTCTTCATCAGTGCACCTATATGAGTACAACAACTTTGCTCATGGATTTAAGAAAGGGGAAGAAACCTTGCCGCTCCTTTGTCTGAGTAACTGCCCATTGCCCTGATCCCATCAGAGAAGCTACCCTCCAGGCACATCTGTGCTTACCACATCCTAAAAAAGCTGCATTTGAGAAGTGCCTCAGGAATAGTCTGGCATTGAGGCTGATCTACTCCTTCCCTATCCTGCTGAGCCCCTGTATTTTTGTCAAAAAGAAGTATGGGGATCTTAGCTAGGGAGAAGATTACAGACATATCAATGAAGAAACAGCAGGGCTTGCCTGTCCACCCAGAGCTCTTTGAATATCTTCAGAAGCTTTACAATTCACCAGGTTGGACCTGTGAAGAGCTTAGAATTTGTTCCAAATCTGGCAAGGGAATGAGTGCAAAACTGCTTTCTGCGACAGGCATAGATGCTATAGGTATCCTGTGGTGCCGCTTGGTGTCCTCAAAGCTCCAACCACCTTCCAGCACTTTTTGATTTCACAGCAGATCTGCCACCCTTGCAGGGAAATATAGTGTCCTAGTAACTGTGGACCTATTTACCAAGAAATCTCATTTCATATCCCCCAGGAATTACTCATGGTGCAATAGGCTGCTTAATTTGTCCTACATCATGATTCCTTAGCTATGGCCTCCCAGACAGCAGCGCTTTGTTTACAGTCAGATATTGGAAGGAACTCATGAGGAGTAGCTTCCAAACCCAGTCCCTGCAAGTTGTGAGGACACATCTTGGTCTGGCAGGAGAGTGTGTTGGTAGGGTCTTGAGGACACCACCAGGCCTGACTGTTCCTGACAAGTATTCCAGGGCCTGCCACAGCCCTACCCACAGCCCTGGACCCCATTTCAGCTCAGACCACGGCTATGCATACCTGGGGTGAGGACTAAAAATATTTCAACAGCAAAACACATATGCAACAGTTGGCTTTGCATTTGACGTAGTTAATCTACAGTGATGGTTAAATTTCCATTCATTGTTCTTGAAGTAGGAGATATTTGTAAGGGAAGCAAGAGAAGACTGTCTTTTCTCTACCTGCTTTGCAAAGGAGCTTTCTCAGAGAATGTTATTCTTCTGTTTCAACATTGTTAATAAGCTGTTATTGTCAGTGGATGGAACAGGCATATAGGATGAGTAAAAATGCCTGGATTTTTAATGTTAATTTCCAGGATTTCATTTGATACATGATTTCTTTTAAGATCTTTTTATGCTAGGAAACACCATTCACTGCAATAATACCATGCCATAAACAATAATATTAAAGCTCTTGTAAACAAGTGTTGCTTGCAATAAAGTTGGTACTAGATAATAGCTAACTAAAAAAATTATAGTTCTCAATTTGCCAAAACAAAAAATGCTGGCAATGAAGTACAAACCATAGAGAATGTCCCTCCTATATTACATTTCCCCCTTAAGTACAAAATTTAAGCTGTTTTTGAAGATTGAGTATCTTCATGTCCTCCATCTATAGCGTTTCTAATTGTTTGCAGTTGAGGTTGACTTATATCAGAGTGGGTAGTAATAAAGTGCATATTTAATCACTGCTAAACTCAGTCTGCAAGCTGCTCTCAATTTTATGAGTCCTCTATTTCCTGCAATATTTGGGGTAGAGGAAGGAGGGAGAGGAGGCTAGAGGGATATTCAACAGAGGTCTTTAGTGGTTGCCAAACATGTGTAATGAGCTAGATTTTGCCTTCTCAGTATTTTCATCCTGGGACAGTGCAGAGCAGCATTGCTTCCCTGCAGAGAAAGCTCCAGGGATAGATTGCAGAAATTGCCTGCAAGCAGTTTCAGGAGTTGCAGTCTGTTGCACAAGTTAGACCTATTTTGTTTTGCTGGACAAGAAGTGAGGTGAATCCTGTCCTTATCCATTCACATTGGATTCAGCCCTTGACAGTTCCCTCCCTACAGGGTATTGCCTAACTATAATTTCTGATGGCAAAATAGTGGTGTGCAAATCATGATGACAGAGTAGTGAACTGGAATAGGATTATAAAAATTGAAAAGGGTGCCATCCCATTTCTGATGAGTCTTACACCAACCGAAGGAAGGCAGTGCAAAGTAGAGCCACACTAAGCTGTAAACTCACTTTGTACTATGCAGAAGGGGTGTACTAGTTCAGGTATGGGAGAAGGGAAAGAATAAGTAGGAGGGCAAACCGACTTCATGGTTTCAGCAGATCGCACCTAATTCTCAGCAGATTTCAGAGGATTTTGTCTATTGTGTAGGTGCCTCTGCTGTGTATTACTACGGGTCAAGCACATGCTTTCCTAATGGGACTGAGTGACCTAGATGGAGGATATGCTGCAGGGAAGAGGACCATGAAGGAAGGTGAACGTTGCCTGAGACACCTATCTTTTCTGAGATATCTTACAGGAAGAAAAAGGCAATTTAAAAAAAAAAAAAATCCAGTCTTTAGTATTCCTGTGGTCTGACACAGTTGTCTTAACAAGCAGCTGAGCAACCTTTTTAAGGTACCTACTATGAGGTACTTAGCGTTACTCTTCAAGTTCCCGTAAATCATACCAACTTCCTTTTCCATTAGTTATTTTGTGAACTACTATTATATTATTACAAGCTGAAAGTCTTTGCATTGTAGCAAAGCTTCCTATAAAAATGATCTCATCTTCTAAATAACAACTTCACTGTAACAAGCTTTCACTGTCAACCCTTGGGGAAAAATACAGTAACTAGCCATATGCCAACATTCAGAGGAAGTAGAAACTGAGGTATAGAATATGCAGGTTTCTTTAGCATTCAAAATCAGGGAAATATTCCACTTTATTTTTATGCAGGGGCTTGTAGTTAAGTGAGCCACCTCAATGCTCTCAAAACCCAAAGAATCTGGTGATTTGCACTCTCTGCATCTGCTTTGGTTAAAATGTATGTAGTGTTTTGCTGCCATGGTGACAAACATATCCATCCTGATTTCACTCTTGAGAGCATGGAGGATGAAAAAGCATCAAGTTACTATAGCTATAGGATGACAAGTGTCACAGAGAGGGTGAAAAATTTATCCATTGTTTGGAATTATAGATCTTTTCTCAAAAATAATGTACATTTGTTTTATAAATTCTTTTCAGACTGTTGCAATTTGTGCCTTAAGAGAATATCAAATTCCAAGCAATCTGAAGAAAAAATTAGGGCTAAATATCTTCAGTCACTGACTTTGATATATTTTTACTCACCGAAGAGTTATTTGGGGGATTTTTATGGGAAAAAATGAGAGACTGGCAAAGTTCCTTTTTGCTTTTCATAGAGGAGTAGAAATTCAGCTGGAAAACATTAACACAAATTGGAAACAATAGTTTAAGGTGTTCCATTTGTAGATTAACATGTATGTGCTTCACTGCTCAGATCAGCTGCTAATTCTGCAGATGGAAGTCGAAGTACAGGAGGGAATAAAAAACGGAGGCGAGAAAGACTGACTTGCTTTCATTTAAAAGGAATAGTTTTTGTCTTTGTCTTGAAAGACAAGATATATTGAAAGGTTTCTTTAATCTTGATTACTATTTGATATGTTTTCTTTCTGAAAATCAAACTTCTGTTGATTAAAATACTGAATAAAGTAGTATCAGGGGAAGGGATTTCTGCATAGGATGGATTTTCATTTTTCCAATCAACTTTTAAAATGCTTCCTTTTACATCTCCAAGGAGATACTGGCTCAGTTGTAATTTAGAGAGAAAGTACAGCTTGCTTGATAATCACCCGAGGTCTTCGAAACACCTTGATGGAATGTCAAGAATGTCCATCTATGCCATCTGAGCATTTTATTGGCCTAGATATACATTACCTAGCCTGGTAAATCCACTGGGAGCTAGACACAATTTAATATCATTAGAATGGTGTATGATTCATATATAGCATGCTAGGACTTACATATTAAAGATGTAATGTATTTCCTAAATGGATCACAATTGATTACTGTCAATACTGCCTGGAACTTCAGTCGCTGTGAGCAAGATAGTGCTGCTCTTTGATATGTAAACAAAGGTTTAAGGTTATAACTCACTTTTTTTTTTTTTCTTTTGTACACTGTTAGTTGATCATTTCTCACTGTTGCATTTGTTGTATGCTCTGCAAAGCAGAGATTCTTAGCTGAGATTTTTGTGATGTGCAGTGTCACAGAGTGATACATAACTTGTCCCTACAAAAATTCCTCTTCAGTGCTTACTCTTGAAGAATAAAATCATGATTCTTTGCAAAGAAAGTGGATATTTCACTGGAAAGCTTGGAAGCTACCAACAGTCCATTGGAAGCCATGAGCATCTGCAGAGGCAGATTTGTTGGTTTTCCCCTCTCGAGTCATTCATTCTCTATTGGTAGCTACTCCTGCTGCGTTAGTGGGAGTAACTACTAACTCACTCCCCTGCAGTGGGATGGTGGACAGATTCTAAAGGGCAAAAGTGGATCAAAATAAAGACAGCTTAATAGAAAAAAAAAAAAAAAAAAAAGAAAGAAAAAAAGAAAAAGAAACAAAGAATGCAAAAGCAATCACTCACCTCCAGCAGGCTGATGGCCAGTCAGTCTCCAAGCAACATCTCTTTTGGAGATACTCATTCCCTCATCGTCATTGTTATTGCTGAGCATGGTGTTATGTGGTGTGAAATATCTTTTTCTGCTTTAGTTTGCTGTGCCTCCTCCCATCTTTTTGTGCACCCTAAGCCTACTCACTGGGTTGGCAGTAAGAGAAAACGAAAAGGCCTCTATGCTGTGTAGTCACTGGCCAACAACAGATACGCCATTGCTGTGATGAAACACTGCTGTGGCCACAAATCTAAACCACTGCACCATACGGGCTGCTATGAAGAAAGTAACTCCATCTCAAATAGACCCATTAAAGTTAGTTTCAATGTTTGGGCAAGTTCATTTGAGCTTTTAAGGCTAAAATCAGGTCAGGGTGGATTCCCCTAAGTATAGAAAATGGAAGCATTTTCTCAGAAACAAGGAACAACACAGGTGGGAAGGGAGATGAGAAGGTCATCCTGTCTGAGGTGCTGTGCAAGTCAGGGTTTCTCTCTTCTGAGGTTTGCTCCTCAGTGCCTATTCCTAATTTCATCTTCTTTAGCTAGGAACCAGTAAATGCAAATGATAAAAAATGTCCATGTGGTTTCCAGAAAACATACTTGATGCCAATATTACATAAATAGAAAGTTTATTTTTTGTGCTCCCAGTGTAAACGTAAAATTACAAATGAGCAAGGAAACCCAAAGTCAGAGCTAGAATTTTCTTTCCAGATTTCACACTTGTGCATGGACATACGTAGAGCCATAAATAACTTCAGAATGTGACTGCTTGTCATTAAGGGATGCTGAGATAGAAGATTTGTGATGAAAGGTCTTCTACCCAAAAGATGGAATGTGACTGCTTTGATGATTCCTGGACTATTGAGAATAATTTATTTTTGAGAGAACTGGCTGATAATCTCAAAACATATTTATTATATAGCAGAAGTTTAACGTAGGGTGGAAGAAAATAGAAAATTACTGCAAACTACTTAAATGAGAAAAATGTGAACAGAAAAAAATATATCTAAATAGCTCAGCGAAATTAGAGTTTATGGAAAAATGAATGTGAACAGGATTTAACCTTATGTCTGTAATGTCTCATGGATGAGAATCTTCTGCTCCGTACATAAAATGCATAACACCATTTTATTAAATAAGCTAAGCACTTTTAACATTATGATAACTCAATAATGTATTATGACAGCAAAGCCTTGTATAAATTATTATTCCAGACAGTGTCCATTTGATTTTAATGTGCTTCTCCCCCAAAAATTACATATCAAAATGCAATTACAGTAACTTCAAACAGACAGAAAAAAATAATATATTTAAACAAGCTTCTACTGGAAGCACATGAGTTTGAACAGTATTTCACTTGTTACTATCCTGATATCACACTGAGAAAATATTAAATTACAAAAACGCATATTCTGAAATGGAGATCTGATTCACCAAAAGACGTTAAAGAATGGCTGCAGCTCCTCTTGATGTTGCTACAGTTTTCTGACAACTGAGCAAGTAAGAAATTATGAAGGATTTTGGTAATGTCACGTGTGTGTGACAACAGTGCGTTCCAGTTTAAGGAATCTCATAAGCTGCTGCTTCTTTCAGCATCTATTTAATCACATTATTAAAATAAGGAAAATATTATTGTGTTTCAAAATTTCTTACTGATACTTTCCTAAGAATCCCTTTTCCTTGCTGATTTAAAGGAATTTAATTCCTGTTCTGCTCATAACTGACAGTTATTTCAGATTGTCTTGATATTGGTCTGAGAATTGAATGAGGCAGAAACATTCAGAATTTTCTGAATAGGATTTTCTTTCATATATCCATTTTCCATTTTGTACCACATGATTTTTATTTTCTGCTTGTTGTAAAACTTCACAGGTCAAAAGATACTGCATACAGTTTGCTCCTTAATTGGAACTAGTAGACAAAACTCTTTGTTTCATTTTTCCACATTTTAACTTCAACCTGAATTCTCTTAAAGTCACAGTTCTTTGGTCAACTGCAAACCATCAAGAAAGTATTAATATGCATACTGAATAAACAAACCCATCTTTCTTTACTATCATAGATTTTGAAGTCTCCAGTATGTTCCTTACTCAAAGAAGCAATAAGTTATGATATTTCTAGAGTGGAAAAAAAGAACTGCAAGATGCCTATCAGAAGAAAAAGAAATCCACAGAATGAAGTTGTCTTTTAATTTATGCATGGCTAGAAATGTTAGTGTTCTTGCTGTTGTTTAACATGACACTGCATAGGAACGTATCTGGTCATAATCAAAATTCCATACCATTTCATCAGTATCAAAATTGCCACAAGAGCCTTTTCATTTCAGATTGTAGTGACAGGAATATCAGTACATTTGGGGAATTTAAGTTTACCTGGAACTCCAAGCAGTCATCAGATACTGATGACTTCGTGTCATTCTAAGAATCTAGAAATTACTTTAAGCTGAAAAGGGATTAAGCTGCACTTAAATACAACGATGAAGTGAATCATTTCCAGATCAACAGTACTTCTTGACATGTTTATTGGTTCACCCATTCAGGAATACTTTACTGAAGCACCCAGGTTAAAAATGTCAAACTTGACACAATTTATATGGGAGAAAGAATTATCCATATTACCTTCTAACACTCAGGAGTGTGTGTCTTTGTAGTCCTGGTGGAGTAATAATGTTATGTATAAAATTAGGCCCACATTGCCCTAAATTAATATATCTGAAGCACAAATGAGGATGTTCTGTCAATAAAGAGCACAAAAGAGGAATGATATCTAGGCCAAGCTATAAATATCACACTTGTGGTACACCTGGTTCCAGAACAGACAATACTTGCAGTAGGACAATGTTGTCCTTAAAGGCTTTCCAGCTTTCCCAAGCTACTTAGCCTTTCAGAACTGGCATCCATCTGTTTTGTCACCTATCAGTTTTATGAATAAATCAAAACCTCTTTGCCTGAAATGCAGAATTTGCAGTGTTACTCTCCTCTCTCACTTCAGGATCATCAGCGCCCATGTTTAATGTCACTACCACAAAGTCTACCACTGATTGTCTGATCCCCAATCAGTTCTTGCTTGCCAGTGAATAGCAGATTCAGCTGTGCTAATCCCTGATTGGTCCCCCTAGTACCTGTACAAAGAAACGATCCCAATGCCCTCCAGAAACCTCTTGGACTGCTTGTGTCTCACCATGTTGCCTTTTAGCAGATGACTAGGAAGTAAAAATCCCTCATGGGAACAGGATCAGTGATTCAGAAACTTTCTCAAGTTTTTAAAAGAAGGCTTCATCCATTTCCTTATCTTTCACAACATCCCAGCAGGATGTGATGATTACAGGTTACTCTTCTGACCCTGACTCACAAATTGAACCACACAGTTGTGGCAGCCCAGCGATAAGCTTACCTGAGGAAATAATTAACAAAGGACACAGGAGATATGGTAAATGGTGAAGGACTCCATCTACAAGATAACTAGGATGTACTACTTTCATCTGAGTTTCTGCACAGTACACTTTCACCACTGAGTTAGCTCCTTATTCTATACTTTCAATCAATGACAGAAAAATAGGCCATTTGAAGACACCATTCATTACTCTTGACAGATATCTGAAATAGACCAGATGAATTGCTCACTAGAATCTTTTTTCTTTCTATTTACTTCAGATTTTTGATAAGTAACTCAGATATGGATTTCTGCACTGTAAATATCTAAAATATGATAAGGAGAATCTCTTTCTCAGTGACGACCTACATTCACAGAGCTGACAGTCCTGAAAATTGGTCTGCTGTGTTTTTCAGCCAGGATGAGTTACCCATTACACAGCCTAAAATAGGTTATTTTCCAATCCTCACTGTAAATAAAGTAATAAAATATTCTGCAGTTCAGAGAAAGAGTGATCAAGGGAAAATTGAATTTTAGGCTTTTGATTGTGCCCATGTGCCCTTCAGGTTGCTCATAAATCATCAAATCAAACAGTAATTTAGATCTTACATTTTAAGTATAGATAATTTAGATGAACACTGGAGGCGATCATCTAAATAATTAGTTATCTAGTCAGATCAACTTCAAAGTTACATTAGATTGCCCAGGATGTTGTCCAGTAAGGTGTTGAGTACCTCCAAGGATGGACACTTTACAACCTCTCTGAGCATTCTATTCCAGTGTTTGATCATCCTCATGGTGAGGACGTTTTTCCATACGGTCAACTGGAATTTTCTCTGCTAAAACACTTGTTTGTTGTCTTATGCTATGCTGTTTCACAAAGATTTTGAATCTGTCTTTGGCCTAAATACTCATTAAACAGTTAAAGGCAGGAATAAGATTTCCACTGAGCCTTCTCTTGTCCAGGCTGAAAAATCCCAGGGCTTTCAACCTCTGCACAAAAAAATTGGAAACCACAAACTGAGGTACACTTTGCATATTGTGGCATGGAAGGATGGACTTGTTGCTATTCTATAGTTATAACTACAGGTAAATTTAACTCCATTTTTGTCCTGGAATCATCTGTTGAAAAGTTAAATGTATTTTAAGTTAAATGACTTGACTCTATGTCTTTTACAGATTTATCCCACCTTCCTTTTCTTCCCTGCCTTCCTGTTGAAGTGAACTGTACTAAGTTGCAGTTCACATTACTGTGTGTTGAGCATTAATAATTATTCAATTTACAAAATATTACTCTTGACTATACTCACAAAGATGTTGACATGACCAAGGATTACTTCTCCTGCTTCTGGAAGACTCTGACCTGTTTGTACCTAAAATACTCAGGAAAGTTTTTCATGTCTGACACTTTTGGGAAGATCTGAGTGATAAATAAATACATATATTTAACCCAAGAAGTTACTTCAAAAAAAAAAACTTTTAAGGTTTCTTGGTGAGCACTGTGTTTTCCTTCTATTTTGTTTCCAGTCTACTTGTACTTATGGTGAGGTATTAATCTGACCACCCAGATGCAGACAGCTTCTGTATAAGAAGAAATATTGTCCAAAAAGTATAACTAGTAAAGTTTCCTGAGACATATTGCTTGTTCTTCCAGACAGAGAGGAAAGTTTTTCAACAAAATGGATAAAGATTACTACCAAGAGAAAAATAGAAAGGGAAAACTAAACCCCTTATATTCTGTTTATTTTAGAAAAAGGATACAAAATTGCCTAGCTGGCAAGAAACTACTGCTATGTAGAAAATAATATACTTATTCTACTTATTTTCCTCCTACTTTTGTTTCTACTTGCTCTATAATGTTCAGAGCCAACAGGTCAGCATGTTCTTAAGAATTCAATCTAGTTCTCTGTGCACCACGGGGTTTACTTGCATGTTCTTTGAACTGAGATTAATAGCTTAGCTAACCCTTTCTGATCCTGCCATTTTGAAATGCTTTTAGGAATATCCAGTTGAACCCATTTCCCTATAGAGGCCTACTCCACCTCCTACTTCTTGATGACTTCCACTGTTATTTTTTTATGAGTGAATGTGTATGGATCCTACTCAGTTCAGATTTCACTGCAGCTGACCTCCATCGATAATAGAAGAAAGTGTGTGATTCTTTTTTGCTGATGATATGTGGGTAAATGAGTCTTTCAAGTCTAATGGAATACACGTATATGAATGTAATATGTATTTAAGCTTTCTTGTGCTGACATAGTACAACTTTTCTAGAAGCAAATACTACCTGATAGAGCTCACTGGTTTTACAGAATACTGGTGTAATGCCAGTCCAAGCACCAGAGTGCTGAGTGGAGCCTTGTGTGTACCTGTATGGTATGTGGGTGAGATGGGAGAAGCCAGCGACTTGCAGAAGCACAGTAATTCTCTGCTTGATACAAGTCTTCACAATAGCTTTGGGATAGGCTTCCTAAAGATAGGCTTCCTGTATTTGTTGTCAAATACAGAGTGGAAGTAGGATTTCTCGCACTGCCTATGTTTGTCTCTTAGTTGTCCTTACTGGAGTAAGTATTAACATTTAACCACAGTGGCAAATTAGCGAAAGTAATTATGAACACCTTGTGGATTTTTTTAACAAGGTCAAATTATTTCGCATTTCACCTTTTACCATGGTCACAATCTTTCCATATCATAGGAGCAACCAACAAATATTTTTAAAAATGTGTCACCTCTGACAGTCTTTTTGCTCAGTAGCAGAAAATACCAGGGTTCTGAGGCACTATGATAACCTGATACATAACGTTTTGAATCTATACTTCATAATAACAGCTTCCAGTCTGAAGGCTGATTCTTCAACTGAAACATTCCTGCATGTGTAGCAAATATACCATTTGTCAGCTAATTAAAGATTGAATTCACATAATAGCAAATTATTGTGGTGTGGTGGTCAGAGTGCTCAGAAAAATGCTACCTTCTATAGCTAAAAAATGCTCAGAAAATTCTATGTTCAGGAAAAGACATGGGTATAGAGGGCTAGAAATTCTCAGAGAGCCCACAGCAACTCTACTGAAAGACATTCACAAAACTGATAAGGAAACCCATATCTAAATATGGAGAACAAGGTAGACATAAGTAACTAAATAACACAAAGAAAGAAGGAACTTTCAAGAAAAATATCCAAATCTCATTAAACTCTGTGCATTGATATAAAGCTGGGGAGACAAAGTAAATACAGAATGGAATTATGTTAGTCAAACTATACCCATGACACTTGGTAATCTCCAGAAAAATATTAACATCCCCTCCCAAACATATCCTCCCAACCGCCTCAAAAAGAAACGGTACCTGATTCCTGTGTCAGTTTTATTAGATAAATTCAGAGATCACTGACTGACCTCAAAACCTGGCCTTCCAGATACCTGGAAATTCATGCAGTGCAGAGGGAAAGTGCATCTGTGACACAAGGCCTGCAACATTGCAACATAGCACATTTATTCTCTGTTTTAAAGATACAACTCATCCAGCTGCAACATCCTGAGATACTAGGGGTGAACAGAGGTCAGTCATTCAGCAGAGTAGTGTTTGAGCTTAATTCCTGCCAAAGAGAATACTGCTAACTAATGTCCAGATCACTATTGCCAGTGGAATAACATATTGCTGCAGTAGAATAGGAATGTTTTGCAAGAGAGCTTGAGAAGTTACATACAAAACGTCCATCTGGTGAACACTGGAGAGAGACAAATCCTTCAAACACTATGTGACCATAGACCACAAGAGAGAGATTTTTGAGAGACGCTGCTAGCTGCCCCCAAATGACTTCAACATATGCTTTGAAACTGCACTGCTAGCAATTGGATGTAAGTCACAAAAATGAGACTAAGATGCACATCAGTGACTTTTTACTCAGGGTTGCCTTAGAGCATGGAAATACAACATCTGAATGAGAATTGGATAGACAGAAATCACAGAAAGACATAGGAAACATAAACCGAAGCAGTTATATGTGGCTGCAGGCTTCCATTTGGACATTTAAAAACTGTGCTGTTACACCATCACACAGTCAGCAAACAAATTAAATTCCACAGTATGCTGTTCACTAATTACAGTTCTGTCCTGCTTGAAGAGTATTAATAGTTATGTTTTGCAGGAGTGGGTGGCTTTACTCTCACTTCTGATTGACAAAGCAATACAGTAGACCACTTTAGCACACTGAAGAAGGTTTTATTAATTAAATGCTATCCCGTCTCTATACATGTTCTACCATTGCCAAGTCAATGACAGCTTTTCTGATTGTGATGGGAAATTTCAATATGTGCAGTGCAAAAATATGTTTTAAAAATAGTTAAGACAATGACAAAGACATGGTCTATGTGATAAAAAGATATAATGGAAACAAGCAATTTATACAGTTTCATACAGTAGGGTAGTTACCAGTTGGCTTTTTTTCCCTTTCCTTTCTGTTAGTAGATATTTATTCCTATGCAAATTTTAACATCCCTCTTTTGAACATGTAAATAGCAGAAGTATTATACTGACATAATTATGTTCATTCCATCCTCTCATCCCCTCGCTCTAAGAATGGAACTGAAACAGTCTGCACTTGCAAGTGAATTTTGGGCTGATAAAAAAATTATTAAACCTTTAAACTCAGGAACAGAATTCCTTCTTTCTGACTGAGATGTGATTTTCTAGACACTTTCATGTTCTGTGCCTGTTGAATGTTGCCCTTGTGAGTAAAAACAACTCTAAGCCTAACACATCTGTCCCCTTAGGAAGCTAATATCAACATAGAAAAATATTTAATCCAAAAGGTGCATGTCTAATGCATGACTGAGAAAAAGACATAAAGACTTGCTCAGTAAATTGCTGTCTGCTCTGGCAGTGAATCAGGCATCTACCTACTGAGGATGTTGTGAATATCTATCAAGTGGACAAGCGTGTATAATCTGACTGAAAGTCACTTTTGCACTATCAGTATAAATGATTTATATTCAATATTTCTTACAGTTGAGGAACAAGCTAATATTGCATGCAAGTTTCTTCAAAATCCTTTCAGCAGAATTAAATGATGTCAAGAGTTGCCACAGGGCACTTCATATTAAACGAAATGTAAATGTGTTTTGTAATGTACTTCATCACCAGCATTTTCAGAAGGAAATGCATCTGTGCAGCCTCGAGAGAACAGGGCTCTGTATTACAGCTAAAGGAGCTGGCTTGACAAGCCCAGTAGGTAACCCAAAGGCTGAGACATTCCTGGCTCTTGAACCCCGGGAGGCTGGGGATTTTCGAAGGTATGCCTGGGCAAAACCCCGTCTGCTCTGATGCAATTGTCCTAATTTCTACCAGAGGCTGGAGCAGAACTCCTAGAGGTCCCTTCCCTTCAACATTTCTATAATTAATTTTGTGATATAGATTGCTGTCACTGGATATATGGTGGGGAAGAGAGAAAGCACCAAGGAGCAGAACAGCTGTGTATACTAAAAGGCAGTGTTAGCCCAGAAGCAAATTTTTCTGACTCACTATAGATACATTTAGGCTGAAAGTTAGGACAAAGTCTGTACGCATGAAAATAGTGTGATTCTGGTATCTTTTTTCAGTGGAAGTAAATGAGTGCAAAGAAGTAACTCTCATTAAAATGAGGCTTAAGAAGTCTGTGGAGCTTGTCTCAGTGTGTTCAATGTGAGTGACTGCATTAGGTGATATTTCATACAGAATCAAAGATACACAGATAGTGTGAGTACTGCTAGGGAATTTATGTGGCATCCTTTTGGTAAAATAGTCTGTGTAGGAGTGGCCTGGAGGTAAGAATAAAGCATGCCGGAGTGAAAAACATAAAGCTGCCTAAGAGGGGCTTTTCCTAGGCAGATAATCCTGAACGGGAGTATAGCCAACAGTCAGATTAAAATGTGGCTGGGGATTACACAGGCATTTGGAGGGTCACAGGGGGAGGTAGGAGACATTGATTTGAAAAGAAGTGTAAAAACAGCAAGAAAATTTGCAAAATTGGAGAAAGGGAAGTGGGAAACCAGGTTAAGTGCTGAGATAAGTGGTTCCTAGCATTGCAACCTCTTCTCAGCCCTGACAGAGCATTGTCCGATGGATGCCTGCAACCAGTCAGGGGTGCTATTCATGCAGTGTGCCCCATGGGGACACACTCAATATGATGGTGACCTACACAGTCAGGGGGCA
Organism: Eurystomus glaucurus suahelicus; assembly: GCA_032159205.1. Classification (NCBI taxonomy): domain Eukaryota; kingdom Metazoa; phylum Chordata; class Aves; order Coraciiformes; family Coraciidae; genus Eurystomus; species Eurystomus glaucurus. Next base: position 42,825 of record JAVFHW010081690.1, on the reverse strand, counting down.
GGCAAACCTACCTGTGTATGTGTGTGTGTGTTTGTGTATGTGTTGTCATTAGAACTTGTGGGGATTAGTTGCAGAAGAGTGTTTAGCAATTTCTAATTGTTTGCTAACCTTTGGTAAGACCCCAGTACTGTGATTTATCTGTTCTGTTCCTGATATTGATCCTGAATGTACAGCTTGCTGTTTGCTGGTTAATTACATGTCATTAATAATTCAATAAAACACTTTGATACTGATTTGATTTAAACTATGTGAGCTGAGCAGTTTTCTCCCACAACAGTGGTCATCTGTCAATTTTCCTTACACAAAATTGTCAAAATCATAGCTACAAGATCTGATTTCAATCAAAAGACTCTTATTGCTTCTGACAGCCTTTAGAATAGATTCAAAATCATTACTAGTGAAGGAAAATATATTATTTTAACAGTGAGCATATGACAGGGGAAGGAAATGTTATTTAAATGAAACACTACATAGAGTTAAGGCCCTGGGGCTCAGCATCAAATGATTCAATGATGCAGCTTTTACATTTACGCTTGCTCGTGTTCGTCCACATCATAAAGTGAAGATACCTATTAGGGGTTTTCTTGGTATCACTTGAATTCATGAAATTCACATGGTATCACTTGAATTTTCATTTAAAATCTTGGAAATAGTTCAATGATAAGCTAAATAAAATATTTTTTAAAATTACAATATGAAAACATACCAAGCTAGATGTGGATGTTTTTCATTCTCATTTTTAAATGCATATGATATAGATACTTATTTTTAACTTCTTTTTGCTTACACACAAGCTAAAAAGCAATTGCTGATTTAAATAATGATTTTACAATGTAGTGATGCCTCTTTGTTGGCATGACTCTTTCTTTAACAGTTTTGAAGTTTCCACTTGCTTAGCACACTTCAACTGAGGAAAAAGAAGTGGCTTGTTGTTAGTTTTCTGGCATTTACATGCTTACTGAACTATGAATTTGCCTGTTCTTGCCCCAGTCAGGCACTGACTTCCCAGCATTTAACCAATACCACTTCTTAGGAAGTTTGTCTTGCTTTTATGTGGTGAGGGAAATACTATTCAGCCATATTCAGTGCGCTCTGCCAAATATCTCAGAAGAAACAATGGTGCTTTTCATTCTCAGAGACTACGCCTATCCTAGCAGGGATAGAGGTGCTTCTGAATTCCTGTCTCTGAGCTGGAAAATACCCCAATTACCTACTGTTTCCATATGGGGCATGACCTGGGCATGCACCAACCTTCCCTCTTCATGTCCGGTTTTACACTGAAAAGAAATGTGGTTTCTGCAGCCAAAGGGAAACCAAACAAGTCATCATCTGTTGGATTAGGTTCCCAGACTACTTACAGAAGGATGCAGGCAAAATGTCTGTAGTCACAACTTTTCCCTCTCCTTAGAAATCTGAGTGCCTAAACCCTCATATTCCCTCTGAATTCAATACTAAATGGCAGCTCTTTCATATCTAAGGTTAAAATGAACACTTTGAAGTAAAACACACAAGCGCTTTTACCTGTGAGGTATTAATTACCACTCTAAGGACATGGCACATGTTCTAAAGAAACCAAGTCACTGAAATGTGATGAGTGACTGCTTGTCAACTGAGCCATTGTATCAGACAACATGTGCGCATTTAGTTTTTCTTGTCAGTTGTGAAGAGAAACACATTCATTGAAGCTACAAAATTCAATGAGAGATATAGCTATTACAGCCACTGGGAAAATATGTGTGCACTGTAAATCACCCCACGCCTTTTTTATTGAAATGTCAGGATTTAAGAACATTACAAGAATTGAACCAGCCATAGGTCTTGTCTGACGTGGCCTTCTCCAGTTCTCTTTCCCTTTTGTCTAACAAAGAACTGGAAACCAAATATTTCAAATGTAAGCCATTAAAAACCATATCCTATCCTCTCATTTACTCTTGGATGGCTGCCATAATTACATTGTTCCTATTCAGCAAGCATGGATCTCCCCATATCTATTAACTAAGTGCTTAGCTGTAAGGTGACATACAGCTCTCTTGGAACATTTCAACCTATTACTGCTATCTAATACTGCCTTTGCACATTACATTAGAGCAAATAATCACACTATTTCCAAAACAACATGATAATATGAAAACCTCTAGCCCTATAAATGGCCTATAAACTTTTTCTGTCTGTGATTATCTCTTTGACCACCATCTTCTCTTTTCTGCTTACGATCCCTTTCAGCTTTTCTCAGTTTCTTACCATATGCACTCTCTGGAAGATGCCTAGTTAGCTAGGAGTCCTGTAGGGCTTGACTTGCAGCTCCACTAAGACAGATCATCCTCTGAATTAATCTCTCTTCTCTGGGAGTCCTAACTCAAAATGTGATCCCAACACTTGTAGAGATATTTTTTTCTTTTTTCCTTGTGAATTTGACAGTAAAAGCAAAGCTTTACAGAAAACCTCAGAGGTGGAGGCAGGAGCTTGAATCAGCACCTTTAAGTAATTTCCTTCCTTAATGTAAGGGAAATCTTAAAAAAGAAATTGCTTTTTACCCTCACAGGTTACATGTTTTTTCTAGCAACATTCACTAAAGCCAGTTTGCAAGTATTCATATGGTTTTAACTAAAAACAACGGTTCCATTCCTTTCTTTCTGATTGTTTATTTTTAATATTATTTATTTACCTTTTACAAGGGTCCCGAAACTGTGTGGTTTATTCATTTATTCTACTCTTTAGTAATATCAGTCCTTAGAAACTTTGTCTTTCTGATTTTGATAAGCAACTATTATCAGATCTGCTGTCTGAGGCTACTCTCTGTGATAGCCCCTTTGATGCTGGGACCACTATCTTGGAGATCTTCTTCCCACTTCATTAACTAAGCACTGGAGTTACGAAAGTGGGTAAAAAGTAACTTTAAGCAATTACTGTAAGAACTACTGACATTCTGCCGAAGTGCAAAAATGCAAATCAAGTGATGTGAAGAAATTCTGGTGCTGTCAGTTCTACTGATTTGAAAAACAGCATTTATTTTCTTAAGTGCTGGGGACGTTTCCAGAATCTGTGATAAACTTTAGAATTATGAGAAACTCTTTGGTTGCAGTCTGTCACTTAATCTGTTTTCCCTTGTGTCTTGTCATAACTGAAACTTACATTTGCTTTCCACACATCACCATGCCTTACATCTTAAACTTGTCCTGGGACACAATTTTAATAAACGGCATGGTAGAACAGAAAACCTCTGTGGTGATGGAGATGTGGAACCAGTTTTCAGGCTTGTCAAGGGATTTTCCTCTTTGCAGTCCTGTGTGAGTGGTCTATTTTCTCACCTCTCACAATAACGCAGCTGGACAGTAATATCCCTATAGCAGATGGCCATGGAAATGATGCATTCTGTGATTTCTGTGCATAGGACTTTTTGTTTTCTTTTCCAAAACTTTTCATTTTAGAAAACCAATTTGTAGTTCAGTCACTCCGTTTTCAATGCAAGGTTTTTCCAGACCCATATTTATTTTTTTCCTTATTTAACTTTCATTATTTCCTGACTTCTGTGATAAACTTCAGCATCAAAATGAGACTTCTGGATAATTGGGAAGAAAAAATTAATAAATGAATCCTATCATTAAGGATTTAAAGCTACAGTTGCTTACAGTTTCATGCCATTTGTCATAAACCCAGAACACCTATGTGTTCCTAAGGTAACCATTTTCTTACTGGAAACACTTTTTTTTTTCTAATCTTCTTTGATAAATCTCTTTTTTTTTTAAGGAAACTTAATGCCAAAGAGCATTTTAAATGGTTTTCTAATGTTTACTCATTTTTACTTCCTATTTAGGAAATTAAGATTAGCAGATTTTTACACCTACATTTATTACTTAATACATCTTTTGGACTCAGAAATAAACAGCTGGTGGAAAGATGACCATTCATGCTATGTGCATGTTAACTTTTTCTATAAGACACTCTCTAGCCATTGGCAGATTCCTAGCTAGAATATTAATGTCCTTGTGTAAAGTACTCACCTATGTGCTACTTTTTCAGTGTCATCTTCATTTAACCTCATACTTCTAGGTGCTCACACTGTGGATTCTTAAACTTGAAAGGAGAAAGATTCTTCCTCAGTCTGTCCTGATAGTGTCCCTTATGGGAAAGCCTGACTGTCCTTCAGATTCAGTGTCAAAAACTGAATATGTCAGCCTGACCCTTCACCACAGTTGTTTAGTTAAAGCAGAACTCCCTCTTTAATTCCTCAGGCTAGTGGAGCAACTTTAAAGCAACCTTGGGCCTGGATTGGAGATATTTTAATGCAGATAATGTTGAGGAAAGAGGATGACAAAGCAAAGCAATAGGACAAAATCTTAAAAGAGGGTCCAATTGATGTGTTTGTAACACTTTTAAGGAGTCACTGATTTTTCTGTTCTTTAGCTTAGTGACCTCACTTTTGAAAGATAAAAGGAAAACTCGAAGGAACATATTTAATTCACTTGTTTCTCAAAATTATAAATTTAGAGGGCCGAAGTATCACCTGGATGTATCACCACTTCGGCAGAAGTGTATTAGTAACTCAGAGCAAGGTGCCATTACCAGATTGTAATGAGTGGAGGAAGGGTTTTGTACCTTAGGTTTTTGTACTTTAGTAAGTTCTAGCTTACTTCTGTATAAGTAATAAAGTGTTGCCACATCAATAGCAATTTTGCAGGTTGCTGATTTTTCAAAACAGTTATACACTATAACAAATGCTTTCTTTATGATGTTCCAAATGGGTTTAGAATGGATTCAAACCTTTTAAATTGCTTTGCAAATAAGTACTTTGAGCATTAACTCACAAGTGAAATCAGATCCTTACCATGTTCCTCATGTTGTAAATACCTGAGATTAGGCTGACGTGGGGAGCCTGATGGTTCAGCAAGGCCTGCAGTCGATGTTCTGTCGCACTTTCCATTGAATCCTGCCCATTCCAGTTGTTTATTAAGGTCAGCATTTGAACAATCTTTGATGAACCACAAACAGCACACTGGAAATTTTTGTTTCCTTCATCTAGTGTTGCTAAATATTAATGACTTTCTGATTGTTTAGTCTCCTTTTCTGTATCATTATGAATACTGTGAATATACCATGTATCAGACATCCAGTGCCATGAATTCTCAAACTACTGAAAGACTGTAAATTTAATAAATTGAGTCACAAAATGGGATAGGGTTTGGGTTTTGTGTTGGTTTTCTTTCAGAATGGCTGTTACATTTTTAATGAAATAATAGTTAGATGTCTCAAAGTAATTCTTAAATTATTTTTGTTTTCCTGTAGTGCTCCTACATTACATGAATGAATAGATATTATTACTTGTCGGTTCATCACACTTTGTCAGAACAAATCCGTGCAATGCTACAGGCTTGGGGAAGAGTGATAGGAAAGAAGAAGACTTGGGGGTATTGGTCAACAGCTGGATGAATATGAGGCAGCAGTGTGCCCAGGTGGCCAAGAAGGCCAACAGCATCCTGGCTTGTATCAGAAATAGTGTGGCCAACAGAACTGGGAAGTGATTGTCCCCCTGTGCTTGGCACTGGTGAGGCCACACCTTGAATATTGTGTTCAGTTTTCAGACCCTCACTACAAGAAAGACATTGAGGTGCTGCAGCGTATCCAAGAAAGGCAACAAAGCTTGTGAAGGGTCTAGAGCACAAGCCTCCTCTGGACAGCTGATGGCACTGGGGTTGTTTAGCCTGGAGAAAAGGAGGCTCAGGGGAGACCTTATCGCTCTCTACAACTACCCGAATGAAGTGAGGGTCAGTCTCTTCTCTGAAGTAACAAACAGTAGGACAAGAGAAAACAGCTTCAAGTTGCACCAAGGGATGTTTAGATTGGACATCAGGAAAAATTTCTTCATAGAAAGGGTTGTCAAGCACTGGAACAGTCTGCCCAAGTAAGTGTTTGATTCACACCCCTGGAGGTATTTAAAAGACATGTAGATGAGGAGCTTAGGGTCATGGTTTAGGTGGATGTGGCAATGTTGGGTTAACTATTGGGCTCAATGATCTGAAGGTCTTTTCCAACACAAACAATTCTAGGATTCTGTAATTCAGTTTAAAGCCATATATGCTTGCGGCAAGTTGAAAAATTTTAAATATATAAAATGCTTTTAAAAGTGACGTGATTAAATTCACAGTCTTTTATCCCACTGTCAGTCAAAATTACAGCTCACAGCTATACCCTTGTGGGACTAATTTCTTTTCAATTAATTTTTAAACTGAGCATGACCTGAAATAATTTTGAATAACTGGTGGACTGGGGGTGTGTGGAACATGGACATTTCATTAAGAAGCAAAGCAGACTTTTAATTCTAGTATCCAGAACAAACAAACTTTAAAAGAGTGAATATTTATTTTCTCAAGAACTGTTGTTTTCTCCCTTATGACTCCAACAACAATTCATAAGGAAAGTGTGTAATAAACTTCCTCAGAAAGAAAGAGATAAATTCTCTCTTGCTATGTGAAGACTAGGTGAAGCACATTAATGGGTGAATAGAGCCTCTTCCTTTACACAGGAGGAATTCTGTGCCAAACAAAGAAATGCCAACTCTGAACAAAGTACACAAATACTTTTCATTTGCCATTTCTAAATCACAAGATTTAGCAATTTTCTTGAATTCAGTAACATGAGAACACTGGGATATTTTAGATGCTGTACCACTGATTTATCTGAGCTCTTACTTCTGACTGCCAAATGAAGTCTCAGGCTCCAAAGGGCTCTGGATGACAACACTGTCAGCAGACCACGGAGAGAAGGTGTTCTCTTTGGCTATAGAGGAGACGAGTCCTTAGAGGGAAAATCAATTCCAAGAGGAGCCATATGCGAAAGACTCTTTTAGTCCGAAAAAAAAAAGTAGCCAGCCATGTTAGACTGTCTAAGGATGCAAGGTTTTCATCAGAACACTCAGAGCTGCTTCTTACTCTCTCTGTGTCATTTTTTTCCCCCCTGTGAAGAGTGTAATATTCAACTCACTTTTGTGATTGAGTGAGCAAAAGTTAATTGTAGCAACCGAATGTGAATGATTATATATTATACTATTATGTTTATTGCTTTTATGCTTATCCACATTTTTTTTTACAGCTCAGGAAATAAAATAAAAATTTCACTTTTACATTTCCCAGCTTCACTGTTTCTTCCATTTTCCTCTGGGCTTCAATGCATTTCCATTAAAAAAACCCAACAGATTAGCCGGGGCTAGAAAGAATGATATGCCATAACATTGAAAGTTTTTTAAAAAACACCTATTCTTTTTTAATTTACTAGGAAAATGTTTTTTAAGATCTTTTCTTTAGTTACACACAGTAGATCAAGACCAGGGTCAGCGTCTGTCTTCATTTATTGGATCACTCAGTTTGCCAAAGCAGTAGGATATGAGTTTGGAGTTATTCCTTCACAAATAACAGTTATTTGGCAAATAGCATGTCCAGACATTTTCCCACTTCACTGGTGCCATAGACACTTAGCAGCATGTTCTGGTCTCCAGAACATTAAGTTTTGCTATCTCTCCTGAATATCAGTTTTCATTTGGGGAATGCAGGTCCCAAGTATGTGCTTTTTCATTCAAAGTGAAATTATTTCCCTGTTATGTTCCTTTTTATTGAGAATACAGACTTTAACAATTACTTTTTTGTCCCACTAGATATAATCCTTATGCTGGAATAGTGAAAAAAAATCCAGGAAATGTATGTAAAAGCACATGCTTTCTCTCTGTATCTGTATATTTCTCCTGAAAGATTTCCTAGTTTTGTAGTTCTTTATAGAAATTCATGTCTGTAAAGTGATAATTTGAAGATGTTTCCTACTTGTGAACTAAAAATCATTCCAAAGAGTAATAAACTCCCATGCCAAAAGCCCATCTTTATGAGCTCAATAAATGGTTTTTGCTTCCTAATAGCCAGTTATATTGAGTTATTATCCTAAGATATGGTGTAGGTATTAGAGAGAGAGGTACAAAAAATAATATTAACTTTTTTTAAGTGCTTGAAATAAAATTTTGAATTGAAGTCGCATAACCATGCTTGTAGTTTAGAAAAAAGAGCTAGTTACACTGAATTACAGAAGGGCCTGTCTATCTCCCAGTGCCATTCCAACTGTGGGATGCATGGTGCATCCTAGCTCCCAGATGCTTGTCCTGGCCCCAGATAGCTGGAAATCAAGCCAAGACCTGAGTCCTACTCCTTAAATATATAGGTGCTTTTTCAGGTGACTAAATATACATGAAGGGATTTACAGCTACCTTGTTAGCGTGTATTTGGGGAATAAGAGCACAAGGCACTTTTGTCCAGCAGTGCAGACATAGCCCTATAGTCCAAACCATGAAATATACTGGAGTAGAAGTTTGAGATGGTCCCTGGACAGCCCTCCTCTGCCCTCCTTCATAAAACTACAGCATAAGGGCCAAAAGGTTGTTCTTGTTCCATGACAATGCAAAGTTGCACAACTTTATATGTTCTTTCTTGTAATTTTCTCCTTCTTTGTTTCCTGGTCTTGCACAGAGTGCAGTTACTTTAAGTGATAGTTCTGTTTAAACCTCTAATATTTAATTTATAGATCATACACAGTCTAATAGTGTTATTTAATCTGAGAAGAAAAAAGCCCTGGATGTTACTGATGAAAAGAGCAGTTTCAAATTATTGTTACAAAATCAATAAAAATAAATGAGAATCGGTATATGGTTAGTGTCACGAATGTGAGAGACCAGGGACCTACAGTTTGACCCCAGCAGTGATAACTTCTTGCAAATTAATTTATTTAGGGGGGGATGTGTATAATTCTTCATGCTTCATTATACTGGCAAGCACATGACCTGCCACTATAATTTGCAAGTGAGCATGATGTCATTTTAATGAAACATCAAGCAGGGTAATTCAAAAGGAAATGCCTACTATAAAAGAGCTATTAAATAATACTTAGCAATTATGGAGTGATTTTCTACTTCAAAGCCCTTCACAAACAGTCACTAATGAATTTGCATAGCCTCTCTGTGAGAAGGAAGAGGAGGAGGAGCATCATTGCTCCCTTCTACGGGCACAGAGCACAGAAGCAACTTGCCTAAGACCACAGAGGCCATGAGCATCAAAGCCCAGAATCAGAACTCAGGACTCGATGACAGCCAGACATATGGCTACATCATTATATCATGCTCCCAGCCTAACAGGGGCCTTTACAAAGTCTTTAATTCCTTTAAATAAAGCTTAGTACTGATGGCTCAGCCTCAGCTGCAAAGCCAATGCATGTTCCAGGTTATTTTGTTTACTTGGCACATGGCAGTTCAGACCAGGATCTAACGCAGTAACACCCCATGACCTGCAATCTCAGTTCTCCTTACAAAAGTCCTCAGAGAAATGGTACACACAATGGCCTCATCCTGATAAACTATCAGGATGCAAACTTATATGTACATTCAGACTAAGGAATGTGGAAACACCCCTATTTGCCCCAGTTTAGACATCCTTCTCATAACTACCCCTGCCCTGCCCCCATGGTGTCTGCGGTACAGTAAAGAATGAATGTTGTAGCAGCTTGTATCTCCTGGGGTCTTAGGAGATGTGTTCTTAAGTTAGTGATTAACAACAATGCAATCCACCACCTCTGCACATGTTTCCTTTTCATTTTAATACCAAAGCACTGGTGTTTGGCAAACCACACTGACATATAAGACCAGATGTCATTTGTCATGCATGTAGTGACTGTTTGAATTTCCCTACCCTAATGGTAGCAGTTGCTCTTAAAATCTCAGCTGGTCACTACTTGCATTGATTATGTTAATTTTCTTTACCCACGATGGAGGGAGTCATATTCAATTTGAAAAAGAACTAATTTTCTCCCTCTGTTAAATATTAATAACTGTATTTTTCTTTTTTTCAAACTTAGAGTACCAATACTTACAGATAGACATTCCGAATCAGGTTAATCAATCTATGCATCTCACAGTCTTGAGAATACAAGACAATGTGTCATCCTTGTCAATAATTTTAATAATTCATACCCCTACATTTGGGAAAATATTTTACAAACAGCGTTTTAATGCAGGTGTTACATTAAACAAATAGCAAAGGTTTTCCAATGAAGCCTCTGAAGGACTTTGGAACTGTCAGATACCCAACTGTTTTTTAGTCTTTCTTTCCATTTCCTTTCAAAAACCTTGAGATCTGCCTCTTTTTGAGAAGATATTTTATTTGGACAAAAGTTTACTGTGGGGAAAAAGCCCTCCAACATTACTGACTGCAAATCACTCCAAATATTCTTGAGAAATGTAAGTTTGAGTACAACCGAAATCCTGCAGATCTTTCTAAACATTAGTAATCAGCTTGGTTTTGTGCATTTTCCCTGTACAGTGGTAAAAGAGGACATGCTCAGTAGATAACTCCCAGTAACAACTACCATTGTTCCAGATGGTCACCTAGAACAGCAGCTAGGACAGGTGTTGAAGAAATACTTAATACAGACATTTTCAGAGAGAGAGAGAGAAATCAGAAACTATAAATTAAGTTCTGGATCCTTTCATTTATCCACCAGGTCCATCTTTACATGTACTAATAGTTCAGATCCATTTAAAAACATGGTTTTATTACAACTTTGCAAACTGATGAAAATTTTAGAATTTATTTGCACTTCAGAAATGTTAATCTTACTTCGATATGATGATCATCAAGCAATTCCAGGAAGAATTCCTAAAGAAGGTGTGCTTACTTATTTGAATGAAATGCTACACTGATTTAATGACCAGTTCTCACCAGGAAAGAACAGTCATGCTTCAGATCTTCTGTGATAAAGGTGCAGACAATTATGAATACTGGTGCTGTAATACACATTCCTGTCTTACTGTGTGGGGTATTTTCACTATATATATATATATACACAACAGAGAAGTATTTCATAACTCATCCATTAGCTGTCTCCTTACAAGAAAAATGTAATTTAAATACTTTTGGAACTATACTCTGTGTGAACACATGCCTAAGTATTATTATCTTTCCCTAAAACTAGCCTTTGTTCTAGTGAAATCTAAACTGGAAAGTCTGGAGCAGCTCAGTGCCTCATCTGCCTCTGCAGATGCATGCTTCCAAGCTGCTGGAATTCATCTGTCCCTCTGGAGCCCTGAATAAACAAGCCCAAGAGGGCTCACAGTATGGCTCCACAATGAAATGTTTGAGTAGGGTTAGGACATCTGGGAACAGTTTGGGGACAGCTTCAGGTCTGGAACTATATATTTGAACCAGGATAATTTTGTTTGGCAGTTTTGGTCTTGATTGGAACTTTTCTTCCTGCCAGCTGGGTAAATCTACTCATGGCTGCATGTACTGTGGCGTCTGTGGTTTCCAGATGTATGTTCTTCTAGATCCTTCTTCGCTGACACACCCTGTATTGTCTTCTTCACTTGGAAGCTGTGCAGCTAAGCTTTTTTCTGAGCTTGAGAACATTTTGAAATGTAACCTTTTTTTTTATAACATAACATTTACATAAATTGATATTTATTCTAAAATATTTCAGGTTCTGGACCATGCATGCAACTGTTGAATTTTATTAATTTCCTTATTTTATTAGATTTTCTAAAGTTTCATAAAATTAAGAGAAAACTTTTCTGATCCTCTTGATTAGAAAAAGTTACTTATCTGTATAATTTAAAAATGTACATACTGAGTGAGGCCCTATCCTTGGAGTCATTCAAGGTCAGGCTCGACGAGGCTCTGAGTAACCTGACCTAGGTAGATGTCCCTACTTGTGTAGGGAGGTTGGATTAGATGACCTCTAGAGGTGCCTTCCAGCCTGAAACATTCTATAATTCTATAATTTACCTATTAATTTATTAGTAAACTTGATAGCTGAAACTATGAGCAAACTTGAATATATTCACTAAATTCTAGACCCTCAAAGGCATTGAGAGCAGTAGGAATTAGATACTAAAAAATTTGAAGACCTCAGGAAAAATGGTATATAAAAATGTAACTTTAAATTAGACTGCTTTATGACTGACAAAAATTCATATATTCCTATACAGTAAATGTATGAGGCTGTATCAATAGATTGCAGAAAGCAGAATATTTGAGAAACTGTAGACTTTTGACTTCAAAGATACAATCCCTGATTTGTCATTTTATGTGCATGCATAATTCCTCTATTGACTTTTGCCAGATTACTTCCACTTTACAATAGTAATAATAAGAAGAGCATCTGACTCTGTAAGTATGTTATCATTGTGATGAAAGTGTTGCTTTCTAGCTGGTCTTACCTTATAGGACACTCACATCATGCATATGATATTTTCCACAGTTTTGCAGAAAATATTCATGGATATTTGTAGTAGACATTTGTCCTTGATGCAAATGTACTAAAGTTAGTAGCAATGAAATTAATCTTTCCTGAATAAACATTTGTCACTGAACCAATTTATATTAGATATCCTTTGTAGTCAACAGAATGAAAGAAGTATTTGTGGGGTAGCATTAACCTCATCCTAATGACTCATATGAATTTCACTGCAGACATGAAATTAGATTAGATGTATCTCAACCTTGGAGTCACAGAGTATGGTCTGCTTTGGATCGGGACCACATGTGGAAAGCTAGTTTAGACTGTAAAACTGTGTGACACTTCACAACTGTGAACATTTAAGAACGGCTGCAGGGAATGAGAGCAGAGTGCTGGAGATAATTCATGTACACCACTGGCAATGTTTTTCATCAGACATCTACATTAGTCATGGACGCCCAATGCAGCCTTACTTGTTGGAACACTTCAGGTGCTAAGTTAAATATATGGTGAGGCATACTGTAACTATGCCCTGCGATATCCATTACGGTATAATTTTAATATATCTCACTGAAAGCACTTTCCTTGCTCTCACATTATTCCGAATTACAAGAACACTTCCATAATTTATCAAGCATATTTTTTTCACTCTATTGAGCTGAACTGTCTTTATTCAAAATGTCAGATAGAACTTTCTGTTTCCCAGAGCTCCGTTCTGGAAAAGTTCAGATCCAAAAATAATAGTTTCAGATACAAAAAACATTGTTATGGTAGGAATTGCTATTCAGTCTTAAGTGTAGATGATGTGGGAAATGGCAGTCAGCACACTGAGAGCCTACCTGAAGGAGGACTTAGAAGCTTAAAAAGCATCTTGAAATTTAGACAGTGGTCCAGCATGTCTATTTTCCCACACTAGCCATATAGATAAGTCTTCATATAATTTTTAAAGTCTGATGAATACTTCTGTTTTGTGACCCTACTTGAAGAAGGCTTAAAACTAAGATATGGTACTAGTGTTTTTTCAGTTAAGAGTCCAATGGCCAGAATACCCACTCAGGAGGTGGGGGAGGCACAGCTCTAGGCTGCAGTCCTGCTCAGGAAGATTACTTCTGCATCTCCCAAAAGATAGCCATAGTTGCAAAACTGCATGGTTTCCAGCCAAGAGCATTTTTTTCATCTTCCTCCTCTCCAATAGAGAGATGTTCAGCCAGTGCTAGGGTGGGTGCCAGACAGAAAGCAAACAGAAGAAAGATTTTTTGGGAAGACTGGGTGGGGTAAGGAGATCAGGAAGGAGATCCAGAAGCATACTTCAAGACTCTTCCTTGTCCAAAGTGCCCCTAGAAATGGAGTATCCTTCCTTTTCCTATTTATTATCCATATTGCCCCAAAATTAAAGTAGTTCAAGAACTCTGAGATAATTTCAGTTTAGTACCTGGAGACTTACTGCTTATGAAGCAGTCTATGAATATCTTTTGCGATACCAGAAGTTAAAAACATGCTTTCTTTTTTCTTCTAGGGGAACAAAAAGTCCAGCAACAAAAGAATCTCTGTTTTAAACTCAGCTCCTTATATGTATATGTATATGTATATGTATATGTATATGTATATGTATATGAGGCTGTATGGTCCTCAACAAATGAAAATACACTAAATAACTTTTCATCCTGCTTTGGGAAAAAAAGTATAACTACTACCATTCAATATTAATTAAAAACATAATTAAAATGCTCTCTTAAGCCATTTAATAATTTTATTCTTAAAAATATCCCCACAGATCAATATATCCCCATGCAAGAACAAGTCACTCAAGTGTGTATGTTTTTCCCAGACTAATTATACTGGCATTTGATACATACATAGATCCTTCTCTCATTAGTGATTCTAAGGAATTTCTGATGAAACTGTCAAATATATCTACAAGGACCTCCAAGGCCTAACTACCCAGTACATCTCTGATCCTTGGTAAATGAAAAAAAGTAGCATTACTTAAATGGATGTTAGTTTGTGCTTGAAGAAAGAGAAAATATTTAATTATATATATGCACACATTTATTTTCAGATTTACAGCTGATGTTCCAGTTTACAATGGACTTTATAAGAGTAAAGTCTGTAGACTTTACTACAGAAATTTCTGATGTATTCAGGAGAATTAACGTTTGGATTATACTTTTAGGTATTTCTTTGGCAATTTTAAGTTTCTTGCTTTTTTGAGGGAGAGCAGACAGAATGTGGCCATTTCATGAATTCTCTGTTCACCTGATAGTTTGAGTTTACAGCTGTAGGTCTGGGCACTATTGAGTGAAATGCCTCTCCTAACTCTAATGGGAACTGGTTACAAGATAATTTACTGAGCATCAAGGATGACATTAAAGCATGCACTTGATATGCAGACATAGTTAATCCCTTTGATTTGGCTATATCAGGCTCCAAAACAAGATAATGTATTTTTTCCTATTTCCCTGCTATGTTTAAAAATTAATTATTCTCTAAAGAATTAGAAAGATAAGACAAAAGGACATACATTTCTGACTTTTTTTCAATGTGAAACACAATTTGGCTTAGAGTTATTCAAAAAAGATGGATAAATACAAGGTCAATAGACTGATAGATAAGACATTGAATTCCATTGTGTTTTATCAGTCTCTGATGGATGTTTTTATTTTTCCACAGCTTATCAGAAAATAAAACAAAAAAAAAACAAAACAAAATCCTTTTCAAATTCAGGGTTCAGTTAATATATAATATTATCATCATGTCTTTCTGGCTATTTGATTTTCTGCAAGGCTTTTTGAAAATCAGCACATTATTATGATTGCTTATGAATTCTAGAAAATGTAATCAAAATGTATCAGCTAAAGTAATATCTCCACAAGTTTACAAAACATAAGTATTCTATTAATTTCAATAAGTCCGTATCTATACTCATCTAGGGAGGGACTCATGTTGTGATAGTCCATTGATGCAGAGGCATCAGGTATAAAGGCCTTACAATACAATTACAGAAAAGAAACATCAGTTTGCGTTTGAACTTTAACCTCATCCTGTCGTGTACTAGCCTGTTATGTTGGTTGATGTTTTTTTTTTTTTTAATCAATTGTTGCTATTCAAAACTGAATTCATGAAAAAAGTAAGCATATACAGGAGCTCTATATCTAAGTTGTGACTTCATAGGAAAACCAAAGACAGCAGTTGCATTAATGATTCCTTTACTGTTACTGGGGAAGGAAGATCCCAGGATTATAGCTGTTTTGAAAAAGGCATAATGATTTTCTGTGAATCCTCAGTGAGTTCAACACAAAAAATGAAAGATAAAATGAAACACAAAATGGCTGAAAGAGCTTTATAGACTAATGTGTAAGTAGAAATAATTTACTTAGATATGAAAGGGTTTTTTTTTTTTTAAAATAATCTATTCTAACTTGGTGTTCCCATTGCTGTGAAGCTTTCATTTTTTAATAGCAAAAATCCATTTTAAAATATATTAGTTTATTCAAATATGTTTTGGAAATTGTTTTCTGTTTAACAAGCCTTTGAGCTAAAAGCAAATGGATGAACTCATGTTAATTTTTAACCTTTTATTTCCCCAGAAATACATTATTGCATATAGGCAAGATGACAGTTATAATAGTTACCAACATTTTTCACTTTTGCTTTTTTAAAATCTTTTAAAAATTTATTTATTATGTCAGTAGGAAAACCTTAGGTTATTTCCTGTTCTTAAGCATAACATATAATTCTTATTGATAGAATACCCTTATCTGACAAGTATCCTCAGCACAGTCACAAGGAATATGTCATAAATGATGCTTGGAATTGTCAAGGGAACAAGATTTTATTTTAAGGTGTGGTGCTACTCAATCTTTTCTATTTTTCCCATTTGTTTTTTTTCCCTTGTGTACCAGCAGACATGGAGCAAGGGAGCATATTTTCCATTTTAAGCTTCAATTAGACTTATAAGAATTGCTGTCTGTGAAGCACCCCACACACGTACTCCCCCAGTGCAGGCCTAAAACCCAGAATGAAAAAACTTTCCCTGCATGCTGCTGGACCACTTTCTTTAAGGACTTTCATAATATCTCAGTCAGCAAATTATGTAAACTATCAGACAAATCCCCTGTAGATGGTTTCCATGAACCCATAACACTAATTTTTCCTGCTTCTTAATACTTACCTACAAAACTCCGAATACCAGTTACTAATTCGCAAAATGATAACCAACAACAGGAGACTACTGTAAGGAGATAGGGAGATAATATTTTTTCCAGATACTTTCTAAGACTGATGGTACTTCTTTTTCTCTCTATTGATACCAAAAGAGTTAAAACTAATAGGAATTCCTCTGCCCTGAAGTATTTGTTCCTAACTTTCTGATTGATTTAGTCAACTATTTTTGGCTCTAAAATTTTGGTGCATGGCCATTTATCTGGTTTCAATCGAGAGTCCCAAAGCGACAGCAGTTGGGAAAGCAGTCATTTTTGTGAGGTGCGTGTGCCCCTTGTGTGAGTCATGACCATACTGTAGCTACTTTCATGAGTCTCATACTTTGTGGCAGCTAGCATCACTCAGATATCCTGGGTTGTATGCCTAACCCCCAAGGCCAAAGTAGGAAGGTGAAAAGATTGCACAGGGTTTTTAGTTTGTTTTTTCATGAGAGATGGTTTTATGAGGAAAGAGACCATCTATACCAAATACAATATTGGTTTGATTTTGTGATTTATCCTTTCCTGTAACGTATTTCAAGTTATGCCTCTTTTTAGCTACTACAACAAACACTTAACTTTAAGAGACTGTGATTGTCTTTTAGTAAAGCAAGATTTCTATCAGTTTTTATATAATAGTTGTTCATAATATTTCAAAATTTGTTTTGAATGAAAATATGCCAACTTTCAAATTTTTTACAAGCAACAGAGAACAGATGTTTCCCAACAGCATTCACTTTCCTTCCTTCCATTCAGCCCCAAAGTGATTTTTTTAAATGTAATTAAAACTAATCTACACAAAATCAGCCAGTGATCTTATTGAAGATGTTGCCTTTGCACATGCTGATGAAAAGCTTCAGCACTATTTCAAATATTGTGAAGGATAAGCCAGTTTTGTGTCTAGTCTTACACATCGCAGCTTTTGGGAGGCTATATTCAGTTGCACAGCATTAATATTACCTACTGATGAGATACCATTACATAAGGAAGTTGCTCCAAGCATTTGGAATTGCAGACAGAATTACAGAAATATTTTTACAATATTGGAGAAGCAGCATGTACAGACATTGTGGAAGTCCACAGCTGGTCTGAGGACCCAGAGATGGACCTTAGCTTTGAGCAGATAATGATGTTTCCCTGAAAGAGCCTGGGAAGCCTTGAGACTGAGGAGTCCCAGGGAGTGAAGGAGATAAGAGGCCTAACGAGCAAATTCCACAGAACAGCAACCTGGCAAGAAGTCAGTGGACATAGTAGGAGGAACAACGAGAGCACCAGCCAATCAGCATGTGTAGGGAGAATGGACTGAGCTATCCTACAATAATGAGAGCTTGAAGAATATGTGCTACCAATTAGAAATTGTTGCTAGGTAAATGATGTGCACAATGTAACCAATAGCGGAATAGCTTGTATTGTGTGCTATGCCAAAGAGATTATAAAAGAGCGATGTTTTACTAAATAAACGGCTTTCACTTGATCACATTGATCATGGCATGATTGACCCGAGCTCCTGCAAGACATTTTGCGTTTTAAGCAATTAAATCCTTTCTGGTGATGTTCAGCATAGCTGTAGGAAGCCAAATAATCAGCCATAAGAAAAATAACTTCTAGCTGAAGGCTAACACAGTTTTGCCATTTATAAATAAGCAAAAGTCACACCAAGAGCAAACAAAAAACAGTCTTCAAGTGGGTAATGGTAGAAACTAATGAATAAGACTTCATGGAAAAGTGACCTGGAAAAATCCTGTCTCAGACTAACAAAACACAACCATGATATTTAACAGATGTATTTCATATTAGCTTAAACTTGAATAAGATTTTATTGTCCTTGCAACATATGCACATATTTTTATTTTCATTGTTACTACGACTTTTCTCAACTGAAGACAACTTATTGGAAAATCTTGATTTATAAAGGCATATCAACTTTGGAGGCTCGTTTCAGAGCTATTGTATCACCACTGGATTTATATTTATATCTAGATTATTCTTCACCAAATCAGTCGTCCAGGTGGAACTACACAATTAGCTCTGGTTTGGCAACTTATTTCAGCAACCTCCCCATGACCTCAACAGTCACCTAAGCCCTTAATTTGACAGTTGTTCAGGTTTAGATGTGCAAAATCCCCAAGTGTCTTAACGGCTTACTTCATACATGGACATGAGTTCTCTCGACCACTTCAGCCAACGAAAAATTCGTAAACTCTTCCCAAATCCTGTTGATATTTTTCTCTGCCATAATTTTGACTCTGTCCCAAAGGGTCCATAACTCTTGTTCAAGCCTTGGGGTTAAAGGACAGTGCAAAGAGTAGGCTGGATGGTCGAACTCAAGGCATCATGTTGAACAGCTCAATGTCCAAGTGGAGACCATTGACAAGTGATGTTCTGCAGGGATGTATACTGGGACCGGTGCTATTTAACATCTTTGTTAGTGATATGGACAGTGGGATTGAGCGCTCCCTCAGAAAGTTCACAGATGACACCAAGCTGTGTGGTGCGTTTGACATGGTCAAGGCAAGGGATGCCATCCTGAGGGACCTTGGCAGGCTTGAGAGGTGGGCCTATGCCAACCTCATGAAGTTCAACAAAGCCAAGTGCAAGGTCCTGCACCTAGGTTGAGGCAAACCCACGCACAAATACAGACTGGGTAATGAGTGGACTGAAAATAGTCCTGAGGGAAAAGCCTTGGGGGTGCTGATTGGTGAAAAGCTCAACATGAGCCAATGATGCGCGAGTGCAGCCCAGAAAGCCAATCAAGCTCTGGGCTGCATTAAAAGAAGTATGGACAGCAGGTCAAGGGAGGTCATTCTCCCTCTCTACCCTGCTCTTGTGAGACCCCACATGGAGTACTGTGTCCAGCTCGGGAGCCCCCAGCACAAGAAGGACATGGACCTGTTGGAGAGGGTCCAGAGGAGGGACATGAAGATGATCAGAGGGCTTGAACATCTCTCCTACGAGGACAGGCTGAGAGAGTTGGGCTTGTTCATCCTGGAGAAGAGAAGACTCTTGGGAGACCTCATTGTGGCCTTCCAGTATCTGAAAGGTGCCTACAAGAAAGCTGGGGAGAGACTTTTTATAGTGATAGGATGAGGGGTAAGGGGTTCAAACTGGAAGAGGGGACATTTGGATTAGATGTAAGGAAGAAGTTTTTCATGCTGAGGGTGGTAAGTCACTGGAATAGGTTGCCCAGGGCGGCTGTAGGTGCCCCAGCACTGAATGTGTTCAAGACTAAAGTTGGATGGGGCTTTGAACAACCTGGTCTAGTGGAAGGTGTCCCTGTCCATGGCAGTGGCATTGGAACAAGATGACCTTTAAGGTCTTTTCCCACCCAAACCATTCAATGATTCATTTTATGTTTCTATGATAAGAGAGATGGGGGTAAGGCAAGAGCGTTTGGTTTTTTTTAATGAAAATTGCCTAAATTAGATTAAAGCATATATGAAGCTACACAGAGATTAACCGATAGCTACCAATCTCAGTGGACATTGCAGAGAAAAGACAGGCTAAACAGGGAACAGACAAGGTAGGTTGCTAAAAACAAGGTACACGTTCTAGTTCAGCAACATTATTAGCAAAGGGGAATTGTCGGGCTGGGGAAGAATGTGGAGAAAGTCAGGAGAGAGATTTAGCTGTTCAGCTTTCATACTTACACTGACTAATTCTTGACAAGTATGAGCCCAAAAGGCCATAAGATACAAAATCTTTCAACCTGTGACTCCTCTTCCTTGCACTCACCATGGAGTTTGATTTACAATCATCTTTGGAAGAGGCTGATCCTAAAGGATATTCCCAGGTAGTGAGATTCCCTGGGGCAACTATGAATGTTCTTCTCATCAATATGGCCTCCACATCCACGATCTTCTTTCTGACTGCATTTCTCATGCCATTTAGCTATTCAATAGGCTTCAAATTCCAAAGAAATGCTCAAATGCTTTTCGAGAATATAGAAAGTTGTTTGCAAGCTTCTTTATGAACCTGAAAATCTGTATGTTTTTCCCTTTGCAAGAAGGACTTTTTAGTATGAGTTGCTGATAGCACCTAAAGGTAAATGTACATCTGGTACTCACCACAGGCTGCTAGGAATTCCTAATTGCTCAGTGTTTCCCAGAACAATGTCTGATGGGCATCATGTTGCAAAGAAGTTGCTGGAAGCACAGAGCAACCGTGCACTCAGAGCCCTTTTGCAAAGTGGTGTTGTGAGAATGTCATTGTACACAATATTTTGTTCAGGAGCAAGAGAAAAAGGTCTTTTCTCTCCCCACGGGGGAGATCTGCAGTGAGCAAGCATTAGTGAGCATCTTGCATGCCCTAAGGCTGTCCAGACATTCATGGCAAGCCAAACAGATAGTGTACGTATGGGGAAGAAGGCTCTCTGGCCTGGGAATATTGTTCTTCAATTAAGAGGAAAAGAGTGAAAAGAGAGGGATGAATAAATGAACTTTTTTGATAAAAATCACAATGTAGACAATTTTGAGTCCTTGTACATCCCATTTTTAGCTTTCCTCAGATAATCTGCCTAATACGCAATATAAAAGACAATGTCTCTGCTTTTTTTCTATGAAGGAATCCATAGATCCTTCTCATTCACCTAACCCTACAAGTAAATGATACCTTTTATTCACAACTGTGAGTGTCCCCTTCCATTCTAGAAGTTAGGTCTGTTACTCTGTAGGCTTTGCTGGAGAATTAAAGGTAGCCAGTGCACCAACAATAACACTAAAGGCACTATATTTGTTTCTGCTATCAGTACAAGAGCTTGAGAGATTCCTCTCTCCTCTTTCTTTAGCTTTCTAGTAAACTTAAGACTTAACAGCCCTTTCTGCCAAACATTGGGCAAGAGAAACATGCATTGCATCCACACTTGTAGGACAAGCAGAAATATATGACCATGAAGAAGGAAACTGTCACAAGTAGCCGGATCATAGCTAAGACAGTCTGACCAGAACAGCCAGTCAATTCATTAACCCTGACTGACCTTAAAGTAGTCATACAACAGCTCAAGATCTTGGCCTTGTTGATATGCAGGACATGCACCTCAATATGTCCCATTTCTTTGAATTTCATTTATTCAAGGCATCACACCACATGTGTTAAATGGTCCCTAGGGGTGCACAAAATTTAAATATCAGGAGTGTGGAAAGATTTTGTTTATTCCCCTCAAGCCTACTTACTTAAAGATTGGGGATTTGCTGCTGCTTCTAAAGAGCCATCAAATGTTTTATATCAAGCAATCAGTTACAATCTTTTTCCCTGGACTTCTTTTCAGCTGACATGAAATACAGTTTTAAATGATTCTACTGTGTGTGATCACACTTCTAGACTTCTTTCAACATGTTCAGATTAAAAGTTCTATACAACAAACTTGATGTTGGAAGATAGTTAAATCTAAAAAATCAAAATCAATCAAAACCTAGATTTTACTTCAAAATAGTTGATGGATTATTGCCATCAGGCAACCAGTTAATATTTTGATTCAAAAGGGTGTGTTTAAACAAAAGGTTTGTCCTGAGATCTGGAAACAAAACATCTTGCCCTTTCATTTCAAGATGACTCTGTGGCAATGAATCCACTTAAAGCACCCATCTCTGACAGCTTTTTTTTTACCCACAGATAGACTTCAATCAAATTTAACATTGAATTGATGTCTCAAGCATAATAATGTTCCTACAGATTAGGAAAAAGAACAGCTTGTTAAGGGAGAAAAAGGCAATGTGATCAATAGTGTTGAGGCTGAAGGAGAAGTGAGTGAGAAGTGGGCTGAGTTTAGCCAACTTCAGATCAATCAGCACCGATTAATTTACCAATCAGCATATGCAGAACTCCCCACTGATCGCAGCACAACTTACTCTTGCTTGGTGGAGGTGTTAGGAGGATTTGGGAAGGGACAGGGTCTGTTTCAGAACAGAACAGGTAGACAGTGGGCCCACCCAAGGGCAAATTCAGCTTCTTTAGTGTATTGCTTATAAGAAAACTTCTATCTTCTCAAGGAGCAAAGCAAATAGAACACAAATGAAAACAACAGAAAAGAGAATCCAAGAAAATAACTGGGTGTTAATTTCATATAAATCACAAGCTCTTATAATCACAAGTTTACAGAAAAAGCCATCACCATAAGGATATCAAGAGGATAGAAATATGTCAGAATAATGACTTTCTTCCACCAAAATCAGCTAATATTGGAATTTTTATTTGCTATGGATATAAAAACAGCTCTACTATTTTGACATATGGGGCACAATGCTGAGTGTAGTCTAGAAAAGACATTCAATTAATCTTCAATCTTCAAGATTTTTTTACTTTATTGATAATTGCATAATCACACTAAAGTATTACAGCAACTGAATATAAAAATTGTATGGACTACCTGGAATAACAGATGAAAACGGCAATTTGATTGTGCTAGATGTGGCATGTGTGTACACGCATAATAGATTCTTTAACTTGAACTTGAGTGCTGTGATGCTGAGTGTGGAAATGCTATTTAGATTTTGTCCTTTTGAGATAGATGACACTGTGCTATCTCAAGTGACTCTTACAAAAAAAAAAAAAAAAAAATCAATCTTTTTCTACCAGATATACAATATGTAACTTTCTAAGGAGGAATGCATTCATTCAGTTATACTTAAAACACAGTGCAGCAGAGAAAGTATTACCTTAAGTGTAGTGAAATAAAATTTCCTGATACATATTAGTTATACCTACTGTACAACTTCATATTGGAACACTTCCCCTTATGGAAGGGTTATTAACTGTCAGTAAAATTCTATTTGAGATTTGCAAGAAAGCTTCCTGCCATTGAAGCCGCTGCCTCAGATTGTATCCAAGTAGCTACCAAATATTGTATCAAGTTGCTATCAATTTCAAAGCTATTATCATTAATTTTTAGTTTAAAAATCAATGAATTAGCCTAACAAGCTGCATTCCATTTTATGATCTTCTCTTTGGCTATGTAAAATAAACTTACGCTGAAGACAGCCAAACATAGCCAGGTTGATTTCTTCAGAAATCCATGTGTCTGTATGTTTGCCTAGCTGGCGAGCTATTTTTGTCATTCTGTGCATATGTTGAGAGGAGACAAAAGGGTTTTAAAAAGTCTTAAAGACTGAAGTACTATTTTTTAACATCAGTAATCTCCAAGCAGTTCTCTTGTGCAAGAAATAGATGTTGTAAAGTGCTCTGACACAGCAGAAGCAGATTAACTTGCTTCTTAAATTCTGGACATTACTAGAAATGAATAAAATTCCAGCCACAATATTCAGCTAAGCCAAAAATCCCAAATTCAGAAGATACATCCTCTATTTCTGAATATGGATTTTGAGTATGCAATAAATGTGAACTTGGACAAAATTATACTTTTAGACTCATTTAAGTACGATAGAATCTACTGTGTCCTATAGAAGATCATGAAATTAATTATAAATAACAGTTCTAGGTGACACCTATGAGGTGGAAAGTATCAAAAGGTACTTGCTAGTGAAAGCGTGTTCTTACCTAAAGCCATGCGAAATAACAGAACATTTTTAGGAAAAAACTTTATGTTATATACTTTACTATAATTTTAATGGTAAAATTTTATAAAAATCATCTTCCCTCATTAGTCAACATTTGATCTTAAACTGAAATTACTGAACTGAATTTGTAACTTTATACTGTTTGTGAAGGTCTGAGAATTATACGTTATGATTTCATGGTACAATTAAACAAACAGAATGCCAAGATAATCCTTTAAGTTGTAATAAATGTAGTGAAATGAGAATGGTAACACACGTTGGAATACTTAAGTGCTGTTATTTGCATGTTTATCCATTGTCCTAATTATCCAACTGTTCTTACGTAGATCACTCAGCTGTATTAATCTAGTGACAATGATCCAGTCATTGGCTAAAACATCTTTAATTCCTTGTAATAAAAAGGACATGTAGGATTTTGTATCAATTTTTGTATCTATCACACTTCTAAGAACTGCATTTGGACAGAATTATGCTGTTTGGTACCAGTACAAACATGGGAATATCCTTCTTTCTATGTAAACACGGATGGCCTTGAAAAGCTTTACTGATGACAGCTTATCACCTTTCTATATTTTTCACTGTAGGTAAGAATTATGCATCATGCCAATGCCTAAGGAACTGTAATAGAAGTTTCCATATGGTTTTAACTATAAATTTTTCTTCAAAGATGATAATATATTTTCTTTAATATAAGCCATTTAAATGGAGTCTTTTTAGAAAGTCTTGTTAATTTTTCATTCTGGTTATAGTTTCTTTGGTCTTCTTGTAAGAAGTTTTCCCCAAAAGAATAAAAATCCCAGCCTGCTCTTAATCTGCTTTTTTTAAAATTTCTTTTTCTTTTACCTCACACAGGACAAAGCCTCATGGGAAAGTGAATAGTGTTTTTTATCTCCATCTTTAGAAATTCAGTGATAAATTCATGTCAGGCTGTTCTGAAATGCACCCATGGGTCACAAAGATAAAAATCTACTTACTCAGGAAAAATTATTAACAGACTATGAGAGAACAGTGTATAACAAAAGAGATTAAAAAGAGAATCTGGATCTCATTTCATATCTTCTCATCACAAATCAATGTTAAGCATATTCTAAAGGTTGTGATACATAACTATGAAAAAATAAAAACATTCTAATTCTTAACTGTTAACAGACAGTAACTAAGGCAAAAAATTCATGTCCTGTATGCCATTGTATATAGTAAGCAGGGATAAAACTGTATCTTTTATGTGTTGGCGTGTATATATTTTTGTGTATATATGTGTACATATATACACAGGGGGTG
Organism: Eurystomus glaucurus suahelicus; assembly: GCA_032159205.1. NCBI lineage: Eukaryota > Metazoa > Chordata > Aves > Coraciiformes > Coraciidae > Eurystomus > Eurystomus glaucurus. Next base: position 17,579 of record JAVFHW010081690.1, on the reverse strand, counting down.
GTTTAGGTTGGACATTAGGAAAAAACTTTTCACTGAAAGGGTTGTCAGGCACTGGAACAGAATGCCCAGGGAAGTGGTTGAATCACCGTCCCTGGATGTGTTTAAAAGCTATGTAGATGTGATCCTTGGGGACATGGTTTAACAGCTGACTTTATAGAGTAGGTTTATGATTGGACTGGATAGTCTTAAAGGTCTTTTCGAACCTAAATAATACTATGATTCTATATAATTAAATTATTTAGTTTAGCATTTCAGATTAAAATTGTGTTCTTGACCTGATCTACCACAAGTTTGCTCTGTCTGATAACAATTCAACTTGAAGCACATACCTGGAAATATATCAGTCTATGTATTAAAATAAAATATTCTAAAATGTTATGTAGTTATTTGGCAATATTAAATGTCAATTGATAAAGAAGTACTTATTTAAATATGAAACAAAAAAATAGATTTATTAAAATTATTTCATTGAAATTTGGAAAGCACAACAAAATTAAACATGGTATATTCACAGAATCATAAAATAACAGGTTGGAAGGGACATCAAGTTTGGAAAGATCCAACCTTTCTTGACAAACACACAGTCGAGACAAAATCATCATCAAGTGCATCTACACCAATGCATGCAGCATGGGCAACAAACAGGAGGAGCTGGAAGTCATTGTGCAGCATGACAGCTATGACATATTTGCCATCATGGAAACATGGTGGGATGACTTCCATGACTGGAGTGATGCAATGGATGACTATAAGCTCTTCACATGAAGTAGGCAAGGAAGAAAAGGCAGTGGGGTGACTCTCTACTGTTTTGATTGCAGAGAAGTCAACAACTGTGACAGAGTGGTCAAATATTTATGGGTAAGGATGAGGAGGAGAGCCAATGAGGCAGATATGCTGTTAGGAGCCTGTTATAAACCACCTAACCAGGATGAAGAGGTCAATGAAGACTTCTATAGACAGTTGGCTGAAGCCTCAAAATCACCAGCCCTTGTTCTTGTGGGGGACTTCATCTTACCAGATATCTGCTGGAAATGCAACACAGCAGAGAGGAAACAGTCCAGGAGGTTCCTGGAGTTTGTAGAAGATAACTTCTTGACTCAGCTGGTAAGCAAGACCACCAGGGGTAGTGCCTTGCTAGGCCTGCTCTTTACTAACAGAGAAGGACTAGTAGGAGATGTGATGGTTGGAGGCTGTCTTGGGCTTAGCAACCATGAAATTATAGAGTTTTCAATTCAAGGCAAAGTGAGGAGGGGCAGCAAAACCAATACCATGGGCTTTGGCCTGTTTAGGACACTGGTTGAGAAAGTTCCTTGGGAGACAGTTCTAAAAGGCAAAGGAGTCCAGGAAGGCTGGATTTTGTTCAAAAGGAAGTCTTAAAGGCACAGGAGCAGGCATCCCCATGTGCTGCAAGACTAACTGTCAGGGAAAAAGACCAGCCTGGCCAAACAGGGAACGTTTGCTGGGACTTAAGAGAAAGAGAAAAGTCTACCACCTGTGGAAGAATGGGCAGGCTACTCCAGAAAAGTACAGGGATTTAGTTAGGTCGTGTAGAAAGAACATTAGGGGGGCGAAAACTCAGCTAGAAATTAGTCTTGCCACTGTTGCAAGAGATAACAAAAAGTGTTTTTACAAATACATTAACAACAAAAATAGAGCCAGGGAGAATCTCCATTCTTTATTGGATGAGAAGGGGAACATTGTCACCAAGGATGAGCATAAGAAAAAGGCCAAGGTACTTAATGCCGCCTTTGCCTCAGTCTTTCATAGCCAGACCAGTTAACCTCTCAGTATTCAGCCCCCTGAGCTTGAAGACAGGGATGGAGACCAAAATAACCCCCACATAATCCAGGAAGCAGTAGTTAATGACCTGCTATGCTAACTGGACACTCACAAGTCTATGGGGCCGGATGATATCCACCTAAGAGTACTGAGGGAGCTGGTGAAGGAACTTTCCAAGCCACTCTCCATCATTTATCAGCAATCCTGGTTAATGGGGGAGGTCCGAGATGACTGGAAACTTGCTGATGTGATGCCAATCTACAAGAAAGGCAGGAAGGATGATCCAGGGAGCTACAGGCCTGTCAGCCGGACCACAGTACCAGGGAAGATTATGGAGAGGTTCATCTTGGATGCGCTCATGTGGCAAGTGTGGGACAACCGGGGCATCAGGCCTAGCCTGCATGGGTTCACAAAGAGCAGGTCCTGTTTGACCAGTCTGATCTTTCTATGTCCAAATGACCTGCCTAGTGGATGAGGGCAAGACTGTTGACGTTGTCTACTTAGATTTCAGTAAGATATTTGACACCATCTCCCACAGCATCCTGTTGAACAAGCTGGCAGCTCATGGTGTAGACAGGTGGACTCTTCACCACGTTAAAAACTGGCTGAATGGCCGAGCCCAGAGAGTTGTGATAAATGGAGTTAAATCCAGTTTGCAGTTGGTCACAAAAGGGGTTCCCCAGGGCTCAGCTTTGGGGCTGTGTTGTGCTGGTTCAGCCATCATCATTTTATGCTGCCATCAGATGCCTGATCACACAGGGCAACGCTGAACTCAGCAACATCCCCTCAGAAGTCTTCTTTCAGACAGTCCTGCCACGGGTTCCTGTGGGCCCAGCTCCTCCACTGCCCACTGTGGTGCTACCATCACCTGCTGGACACAACAGATGGAGATTGGTCCCTCAGTGGCCCCTCACATGGAAGGACACCACCATGAGAGCTCAGCAAGATGCAGCCAGCCCCAAGAGAAGCCACACACAACAGAAAGCTCTTCTAACTAATTGGCTCCTGGTTTATATAATCCTGGCCTCACCCACCACCCCAACTGTGAGGGTGGAGCCACAGAGACACAGGTGGGCCAGGTTCTGCCTCTGGAACATGAAGCCAACAGAAACAACAAAACATTCTGCTAGATTGTGAATCATTCACAGGTCAGCTCCAACTTGGGGCCCACAACTTGGGCCCCAGCACTTCAGGCTGGTCTTGTTTAATATCTTCATCAATGACCTGGATGAGTGCTCCCTCAGTAAATTTGCAGATGACATAAAAGTAAGCAGGTGTGTAGATCTGCTTGAGGGTAGGAAGGCTCTGCAGAGGGATCTGGACAGGCTGGATCAATGGTCTGAGATCAATTGTATGAGGTTTAATAAGACCAAGTGCTGGGTTATGCACTTCAGTCACAACAACTCCTGGCAACGCTACAGGCTTGGGGAAGTGTGGCTGGAAAGCTGCCTGATGGAAAAGGACTTGAGGGTGCTGGTGGACAGCTGGCTGAACATGAACCAGCAGTGTGCCCAGGTTACCAAGAAGTCTAACAGCATCCTGGTCTGTATGAGAAGTGGTGTGACCAGCAAGAATAGGGAGGTGATTGTATCCCTGTACTCAGCACTCGTGAGACCACAACTTGAGTACTGTGTGCAGTTTTGGTCACCACAGTATAAGAAGGACATTGAGGTACTGGAGCGGGTGCAGAGAAGGGCAACGAAGCTGGGGAAGGGTGTGGAGGATATGTCTTATGAGGAGTGCCAGAGGGAACTGAAATTGTTCAGTTTCAAGAAGAGGAGGCTGAGAGGAGACCTCATTGCTCTCTACAACTACCTAAAAGGAGGTTGTAGTGAAGCTGGTGTTGGTCTCTTCTCCCGGGTAACTAACTACAGGACAAGAGATAATGGCCTCATGTTGTGCCAGGGGAAGTTTAGACTGGATATTGGGAAGAAGTTCTTTACTGAAAGAGTGGTTAGGCATTGGAATAGGCTGCCCAGGGAGGTGGTGGAGTCACCCTCCCTGGAAGTGTTCAAAAAATGAGTAGATGTGGTTCTAGGCGTCAGGAAGATATTGGGATGAAGGCTGGACTTGCTGATCCTAGAGGTCTTTTCCAGCTTAAATGATTCTATGATTTTATGGTCATCCAGCACCCTGTCCTGTCCTGAATCTTAAAAGTGTCCAATGTTGGGAAATCCACCACTTCCCTGGGGAGATTATTCCAATGTTTAATTGTCCTTGTTGTGAAAATTTTTCTTCCTGTGTCCAATAGGATTCTCCACAGGAATAACTTGTACCCATTACCCCTCACCTTTTGCACTGATTCCCTCTCAAAAGGGAGTCTCCATCTTCTTAGTAGCCACCTTTTAAATTCTGGAACATGGTGATGAGGCGTCCCCTAAGCCTTCTTTTCTCGAAACTGAACAAACCCAGTTCTCTCAGCCTTTCCTCATATAGCAGATTACCAGTCCTTGGATCATCTTTGTGGCCTTTCTCTGGACCATATCCAGTCTGTCCAGATAATTCTTGAATAGTAGGAACCAAAACTGAACACAGTATTGCAGATGTGGCCTGACAAGTGCTGAATAGAGTGGGATAATGACTTCTTTATCTCTGCTGGTGGTGCCTTTGTTGATGCAACCCAGCACCCTGTTGTTTTTCTTCACTGCACCAGCACACTGATCACTCATATTGGGCTTCTTGTCCACCAGGGCCCCCAGGACCCTTGCTACAGAGCATCTCTTCAACTAAGTAGATCCCAGCATGTTCTACACTCCTGGATTATATTTTTCCAGGTGCAAGACCTTACACTTGCACTTGTCTTCATAAGGTCCTTATCAGCCTGTTCTTCTGGCCTATCCAGGTCCTCCTGCAGGGTGGTTCTCCCTTCCAAAGTGTCCACCTCTCCACTTTAGTTTGGTATCATCACTAAACTTCATGAGAGTACACCCATCATCCAGATCATTTAAAAAGACATTAAACAGCATTGGGCCCAATATCAGTCCCAGGGGGACACCACTTGTGACAGGTTGACAAATTGAAAATGAGGTATTTATCAGCACCCTGTGTGTGTGGCCTGGCAGCCAGTTCTTTACCCACCGCACAGACCAGTTGTCTAGACTGAGGCACATCAGTTTCTCTAAGAGGAGACTGTGGGGAACTGTATCAAAGCCTTTGGCAAATCCAGATAGACAATGTCCACTGCTTAACCCACATCAACCGAGCAGGTTACATTGTCATAGAAGGCAATCAGGTTTGGCAAGCATGATTTGCCCTTGATGAATTCAAGGTGGGTTTTCCAGTCACATACTTCATTTGATTGTGATAGGCCCCAGCAGGATTCATTCCATAATTTTCTGAGGGACTGAAGTAAGACTGATATTAATTGTTTATATAGCTACCTAAATAATGTAGAATAGCCATAGCTTGTGAACAAGAAGAAAACGAAGATTTGAGCAGAAAAAATGTTGTCCCGTATTCATTCAACTAATTCAAACCCAAAGGTTAGGTCCCAGTTCCAAATACATACTCTAGCTACACCTCTCATGATTAAGCTTACCAAAAGACTACTCATCTTCTCTCTTTCACACTTGATTCCTCTTATTATTTGATTCATAGCTGGAAAATAAAAAGAGTTTTATTAAAGAATTAAGATATTTAAAACTTTCAGAATGAATATACTACTGCTCATGTTTTGATCTTAGTTAGGGCTAAACTGGGAAGAAAAGAAAAACAAAATCTAAAAGATTCCAAACCAAAGTCAAAAGCTTCTAGGAAAGTTGTAGGTTAATTGCACACTACAAATGCTTGGGCTACAGAGGGAAGGGAATACGACTGAATTTTTGGAGTGGGACAGCAGATGAGCACAGAGGCTCATAGAGCTGTGGTCACATGATGATAGTTTGGCCAAATTCTTCCTGGGGCATTTTAGACACATAATCCGAACCCTGAGTTATCTCATGGCATGGCGTAATTCTGGAGAGGTCTGAAATCAGATCATTTAAATAATGATAGCATCTAAGATGTCTGTCAAATTCAATAGAATTATTATAGTGAAAACTCTAACTTTTGTGTAATAAATAGCTTCACTTACTGATGTGAATGCCATAAAAATCAAAGGTCTTTTGCCAATAAAATAAAGGGCTGGTTACCAACATACAATTTTCATTGGTAATGAATGAAAGTGGGTTTTAAAGGATTTTATTACAACCATTATCCTCTTTGTCCTTAGACACTCTGCCAGTTCTAGTCTTGTTAAAGCTGGCCTGGGTAGAAGAGAGGCTGATATTTGTAGCAGAAAACTGAGTTCTATAAATTACATGACCTTGACAGAAGGATCCTTCATTGCTTTCTCTCCACAAATGCAAGCGTCCAGAGCTAACGGTGAGCAAAAGGCTGAACAGGGTGTTTTCCGAATCATGTATGGAAATTAGAGAATTCTGCAGGCCAGAATTGAGTTGGGTTTATCATGAATATAAGAGATAAAAAGCTTCCTACTTTGTGGATCTATACCAGCAGCTTCTGTAATATCTGCCAGAAGCAGAAAGATAATGTCTTTTTAGCACCAGCAAAGGGATGAAGAGAATAAAGAAGTGGTAGCCTAAAGGATGGTATGAAGCTCCCAGCTTGGAGACATGTCCTATGAACATCCTCCATGACTTACATGACATATTTTTACTTTTCTGTCTTAGAGCGTGATTCACAACAGGTAACTTTATCCTTAAGGAATATTTACTCATAGTAAGTATAAGCAATAAAGTGCAAGAATGACCTGCTCTGTTATTTCCAAACTCCAGGATTCTTGGGTGGCTTTAATTGATGCTACAGCTGGCTTGCTTGCACTTAGTGGAGAGGAAAAGGTGCATATCTGTTGTGACTTATTTGATCAGTTTCAGATGTTTATTCTAGAATAAGAAGAAAAGCAGCCTCACGGTCTCAGGTGGTAAAGTCTTCTATGATAATCCAGGAAAAATGTCCAGGCAGACATGGCAAGAGACCTCTTCCTCTGCTGTTGAAGGGGCAGGGTAAATCCCATATTATTTGCCTAGTTCACAGGGCAAATAATATGGGACTCACCCTATCTAATTCAGGGTGAAGATGAAGGATGAGACAACTAAGCCCGGTCAATTGCTTTTCTGCTATGAGTTAAATATGAAACGTATGTAGAACTAGGAACATCTATGGCAAATGAAGGTTGGTTCTCCTTTTTCTTTCTTTCTTTTGTGGAAAGTTGTCTTTTAACATTTATTCATAATTGTATGAGTGCTTCTTTTTTTATTTATCAATAAAGCTGACAATCAGCAAATTCATCAGTTGCTGTTCCTTGCACTCCTGGAATTACCAAATTAATATATTTGTGGAAAAAAAAAAAAAAAAAGGAAAAATTGGGAAGTTCACTTTACTAGAGAACTTTATGAACAATATAAATAACTAAAAAGAATCTATCAACTGTCAGCATTAGTGCTACTGTGTTTGCCCTGTAAACTTCACCTCATTGTGAACTTTGTGTGGGTGGATCAGTATCAGAATATTTCACTAAATTAAATAAATCTACCCTGTGGTTATATATTCTTCCTTTCCCTTAGGACACATTTGCACACCAGATTACCTTTCCTACTTTAGTGATTCTTTCCTAGTCAAATTGATAGGGCAATTTGCCTGCTAATTTTTGGAGACACCAGATACTGGTAATTCTTTCAGTAGTGTACTAGCAGTACTGCAATTGGCAATTTGCTGTTGACAATGCATACAGCATTCTCGGCATGATAGGTTTTTACTAACCTCAGGAAATCCCATCTTCTCCAGTTTTATAGCATAACTAAGGAGAGAAAAAAAATTCAGCCATCTCAAGCTTGTCTCTAAAGTCAGTGTCTTAAATCCACATTACAAAAAATCTGCTGAATACACATGGCTCATAATGACTTCAATAATATTTTGCATTCCTAGCACTTCTTAAGATTTATTTGCAATTCAAAACTTAATTTCAGGCAACTGTATTTTCAAAAAAATGTCTGTTTGCATAAAGCAGAGTCTGCCAGACGGGCTTGTAACTAAGGTGTTTCCCAAAAGACTGCTTAGCATTTGTGCACTAGAAAAAGCTACAAATCATTTATGAAAACATGAATCACTATGTTTTGGCTCTCCACTTTATTAAATCCTATTTCAAAATTACTTTAAGTCAACCATTTTTCCTCTCATTCTTCACATCCTCCCCTTTCCACCCAATAAAACCTTTCCCCTTTACATACTTTTTTTTCCCTTCTGTTCATATATACTTCTTCCAATTTTTGAGACTATCTCATTCAGTTTTATGCTCTTCATGTTATCATCTAAGAGTGCACACAGCAAAAATTAAAGCAGAACCTTTCTATGGCAATGAGAAAAAAAGTGCCCAATGTCAGCTGAAAGATGTAGCTATCAAAGGTGTATAGAAGGTGTCCGATAGTTTTTTTGCTCTGTTCAATGAACATTGCAATAACAGTAATCCATTTGTGATTTCTCATCACAAACTCTGTTATTTTATTATTATTTTATATAAGATTCTCCAAACTACTTCAGCTTTATTTCAAAGTCTTTTCCACTCACAGATTGTTGCTTGCTTATAAGCCATCATTCCTATTCCTTATAAAATTCCCCAGGTAGCTAGGTCATGAGTTATTGCTCATATTTATAACATGGAAGGTCAAAAACAAGCCTGACTCACTGATGTCTACTCATTTATAGTATCAGAAAATTAATGCAGGCATGATACACTCTCATAGCAAAGGAAAATAGAAGTGTTTAGGGTCATTTCTGCTTTATCTAATACAGCTAGAAGTGTCTGTAAGGAGAAAATCAGCATAGAATCTCTGTTGTGCTCTCGTTTACAGTTGTCTCGTTTTTATATTGCTTAGGTGTCATCACATTGACTTACAATAATATAAACAAAAGAGGTATTTAATGCAAACCTTTAAATAGAAATTTGAAATTAAAGTGAGGCATAGCATCACTTAGATTTAGCACTGACATATTAGAAGTTAAGACCACACTGAATTTGCAACATTTATGCAACCAGTGTTGGAATTTCCCATGTCATCCATTTTATTTCAGAATCTTATTACACTTTCCAAGGCAATATAATGGTGTAGAGTTAGTATATTGCTGGCATTCTTTTCCAGGAGAAGGCATTTCTTCTTCATAAGAACTTCCCAGAGAATGTGATTCTCCTTTATGGAATTCCATCTTGAGATCATTTTAATGGAATTACAGTTTTCTTGAATCATAAAAATTAGTAAAAAGTCAACTTGCTATTTTACTGAGCAAAGTGAAATAAAATCAAAATGCACACTCTATAATTAGTCTTCTAGATTACTCACTTCTAAAGAAGTATAAATAAACACTGGATTTATAAAATAATTTAAGTGTTCATATACAGCTTGAAGGCTAGGTTTATTATAACAGATCTTTTATTTAAAGTACTCTATTCAGATATAGAAGGTCTTTTTTATTAGAAATTGTATAAGCAAATTGATCTTAGAATAATTCCTTTAATCTTCTTCAAGAAAATAGTGAAGTCAGGAAATTCTCAGCGCTGGAGTGGTCCTTGAGGAAAACCATTACAGAGGGGAATTACTGTTTTCACAGTGGATATAAAGTAATTTTGGGCTGTTATTCGTGTGATAACCAGTAACATATACACTGTGCTCTTGCTTAGGACAGATGAGTTCACATAATCCTGACTGACTGGTGTCAGGTGCAAGGGTTATCTCAACAATATGGTGGGATCAAAGTGGCCTTGATTGACTAGAAAATAGATAAATTCTTCTCCCTCAGGAATTACACACTGCTATCAGTTTTTTACCCGCTATAGGGATGTTGTCATGATGGACAGATAAATCCATTTCTACCAGGAAAAGTAGCTGTCTCCCTATCCACATTCATATGTACATTAGCAAGAACAAGACATACATACACACAGAAACACAAGAACAGTGAGAACGTCAAGAATGAGATTACTCTGAAAATACTCGCCAATGATTTAGTGATCTACAGATGTATTACTCACCTTTGTTAGTTTGACTTGTAGTCAAGACAAAGCAACTGTAAAAGTCACCTTATCCTAAGAAGTCTAGAATAGATCAGAGTAGTTGTACTCAGTTTCTGCAGCTCAGATGCAGAAAATGCACGTATTTAAAAAGAGGTAGCAAGACAAAAATCTGTGATTGTGAAACAGTTTAACTACTGAACTTCCAACCATACTTAACACGCAGGTATAATTTTAAAAAGGAGTTGAAATGTTGAGCCATACAATAGTTTATTCTTTCCTCTTGAACTACAGATAAACACTTTGACCTTGATGTACTTGCCATGTACTGTACACTGTGAACCAAAACCATGTTATCATTTGTATTAGAAATGACATTTTTATCACATGCCCTTTAATTGGCTACCCATAAGTAAACCTCTGTTAATACAGCCACATATTATTTCAGCTTTCACATCTATTAGTGGTCAAGATGAAAATACAGGAATGAAGTGTGGTTGCAATACAAAGTTATAGTAATTGCTTTTCATTCAGAGGAAAGGCAGAGGTTATGCATGTTCAGGAGATAAATTTTCACATTTCTCTTGTTTCCAGGTACATGAAATCATTTCTGAAAGTCTAACAAGAATGTTTTTGCAAGTATACTAGCATACCTGTTCTTATGAGAGAATCACAAAAAAAAAAAAAATTTATCACATAGGATATTTATTCACATACATTCTATGCAGGTTTAATTCTTTAGTATCCTGACATCTGAAGGGAATTTTTGCCTATTTCTGAAAGTTTCTTTCTTCTTTATGAACATTAAATGAAAGGTATATATTTCAGACAGCCTTAGGCACATATTATTGCTCTGAATAATTTCCAGTACATATAAAAGATTTTTAAAATGTGTCACTAGGAAAAAATTAGACACTTTTAAAATATTCCCATTTTGCACTGAGAAAAGCAATATCATTTAGAAGGGCAATGTATTTTTTTTTTTCATTCCAGAGATCAAAATATATAACATACCTGAAGATCAGATCAGAAGTTACATTCAGTTCTCCAAAACTTGGGGTCATGTTTCTTTCTTCTAAACAGTTTCCCTTGCCATACCTTCCCTTTTGTTCTTATTTTAATGAAAAATTCCATTTGATACCTTTGAATTTAACTTTGATTCCCATGGAAATTTTTACTTTTGAAAAATGAACATGTTCTAAGAACAAAACATTTTGTCTAGAACTTTCTCAGAGTCCTATTATCTGCTATAAATTATTTGCAATTGGCAGTTTAGTAAGAAAATATGGAAAACATAATATTCCATGAGTGCATTTTTAAAAGTTCAGAGAAAGTAATATCTTGTTATACAGACTAGAAATGCTTTGACAGTATTTCCACTGGCAATGGGTAGGTTAAAAGATCAGAAATTCAGTCTACTGAGTATTTGTACCTGTCTATCTCCTATCTTTCAAATAGCTGTGAAGATAATGACAAAGCTTACTTTTACATGTAAGTACCACATAATGCACTACATGTAGACAATGGATGATATTGCTTGTTTAAAAAAAAATCAGATCCCATGTTCTTATATATAATTCTCCTCCTACTGTAAATATGTGCGTGGGTACAGTGGAGAAACACCATGTCTAAGAATAACCATAGCAGGGGCTAATATAAGGTGGACCAAATGGAATGGTTGATATTCAAGCAGTTCCATTCTCTCATGGAGTTCTGAAGACAGTATTAGAAATGGGAAGTGTCTAAAACTTCAGCTGGACAAAATTCACAAGGTTAAAAAGTTTGGGTTTGATGAATAATTTAGATTTTTTTTAAATTCAAACTTCTTATGATCAATCACAAAGAGTAGAAATCTTATGAGAACACTACATGAAGACAGTTTTTCAGTACTTTATAATGTCTTAATTGTTCTCAATTATTATTTTTTTTTTTTCTGGTTTGAGCACCATATAATTTTGAGTCAGTACCAAGTACTTTCTGCCATCTCAGATAAATTACCTCACTAATCTGACTGATTCATTTCAGGATATTCAAACCTTCTCAAAGCCAAGTTGTGCTTTATCCTGAGATTCCATTTTAAATCTCCAGTGTACTTTTTCTGTAAGATCTCTCACTCCAGAGATTAAAGCACAAAAGCATTATAGATTACAGTTAATCGTATAAGTAGTTTGGTCTCGGAATGATTGTATATTTAATATCAAGTTATATTAGTATATAAATTTATTTTCTATAGTGACTTTATATAGTCTAAAAAATTGTTAACAAATAATATTCTCTGCATAATGTTTTTTCTTCTTCAAGAAATTTTTCATGGCCCTGGGCTTACTTAAAATTCCGATAATAGTAGATTAACTTTTTTTCATACTTTCTAATTTAAAATTGATACATCAGCTAAATGATGAACTTATAAATCCCTCCATTGTACTATTTTTGGCTTCAGATTGCTTATTTTGATTACCTCTACATTTCCTAAATGAAGTTGTACTGAATCTGATTACAAGTTAATTGAAATCAATGTGAAATGTTTCATTTATTTTGGTGGATGTTAGACTGAACACTTCTTTCATAAATTCTTGAAAGAAAAATACAATAAGCAAAATTTTTTAATTAAACATGTTTATTCTGGCTTATTAATTAAAGAAGGAATTATAATTAGTCAGTTTTTCTAGTTATCTGAGAGTCACTAGAATTTAAATTAAAAGTTATTTTACTGTTATTATACTGTTATGACTGTAAAACAAAATCTTTACAGCACAAATGTACCATCCCAGTGGAATAACATAACTGTAAGCATAAGAATATTAAAATTTGTTTTAGGAAATCACATCATCATATCTTAATTCAACTGGATACCACAGTACCAATTAAAAACCCTCTCTGCCATCAATCAACGTATTATCTATAAATGCACTAATGCGATACGTATTTATGTCTTCAAGGTCAAATTAAGTTAGTTTTATACATTTTGCTTTCTATTTTTTCCTGCCATATGGTTTCCCCTGGGGTAACATCTAGTTTAGAATCCCCTAAAACCTTTTATTTCTGATTTCATTTTTTCAAATACAATGAGAAATTTAATAACTTTTCTGTTTGTATCTGTTAGTCTAGAACAGTTCCTCTGTCTTACAGATCTTTTTGTATTAATAAACTAAATTTAGATCGTGTCCCTACGCAGATAATGATTGTAGAGAAATGTCATGCATTAGACAAGCCTAATCTAAAAAATAAAATGCGTAACACATGAATGGATTAGGTAAGCACCCAGTGATTCACAGTAGTGGAGCAGTGATCTTTCAGATGAATTGAATAAATATAGCTCCTAGTAACTAAATATATCTACAGGCTCCTCACCACTTTTCTTCACAAAAAAAATGATTGCTTCAAATGCTGGACAAACTCTAATTGGTATAGTTACATTTAATCAACTTTATTCTATCAAACATTGTAAAGTTTGAGGTTTTAAATTTTCTGCAAACAACTGTTGTGCCGGTTCAGCCATCACCATTTTATGCTGCCATCAGTTGCCTGAGCACACAGGCCAACGCTGAACTCAGCAACACCCCTCAGAAGCCTTCTTTCAGACAATCCTGCCATAGGTTCCTGTGGGCCCAGCTCCTCTGTTGCTCACTGTGCTGCCAGCATTGCCTGCTGGACACAACAGACAGAGATGGCTCCCTCAGTGGCCCTTCACATGGAAGGACACCACTGAGAGAACTCAGTAAGATGTACTCAGCCCCAACAGAAGCCACACCCAAGAGAAAGCTCCTCTGACTAATCAGCTCCTGGTTAAAATAGCCCTGGCCTTGCTCACCACCTCAGCCATGACCATCTGGGAGAGGGCAGAACCACAGAGATCCAGCTGGGCCAGGTTCTGCCTCTGGAACATGAAGCCAATAGGAAAAACAAAACATTCTGCTAGCTTGCGACTCATCCACAGATCAACTCCAACTCAGGGCCCACAGCTTAGGCCCCTTGACCTATGAATGAATCACAACCTCCATACATTATATTTGCATGCATCATATTTTCACATTTCTTTAGTTCATCATACTGAAAATAAAATACTATCTTCACTCTTTCTTAGTTCATCATATCAAAAGTAAAATGCTCCAGCTAAGTCACTGTCTTTGGCTGTCTCCTCAGAGATCTGTTTGACAAAGTCCATCCACCTGGCAAAAATTCCATAGAAGGGTGACCACACTTTTCATTGACTGCACACTTATTTCTCTGTCAGGCTGATAATCACTTTCACCTTTTCCAGCAGAGCATCCACTTTATCTCTTTACCATCCAGAAAAGCATCATTATCAAAGTCCACTTCATCTCTCTGCCAACATTTGTTCTACTCATCACTGTCCCCAGCTCCTTGGTGGTAATAGTAATGTCCATTGTCACAGTCTTAACAATCTTCTTTTACACAAGTGCTTCACATTCTGTTCCATTATTAACAATCTTCTTCAAACAAGTTTTTTTATACATCATTTATTGCCCTACCATCATCCAAGCCAAAGATTTGGACCAGATCAGGCATTCAGGCCCAGGATCTAGAGACAGTGTGGGGCAATTTCTCATTAATTGCCCTACCACAGCTTCAGCCAAACCAGGCGTTTGGAGAATTTTTCGGACATAATCACCCCACCAAGATCCAGGCTGGGGTCTGGAGAACTACCATAATCCAGACCCAGGATTTTGGAAGGGCAGTTACAGGCAATAATTGTCCTATGGCCATTCAGGCCAGAGTCTGGAGAACTGCTACCATCCAGACCACTTTTCAGGCAATTCCTCACACACATAATTAATTGCCCTGCCTTTCGGGCAATAATTTTCCTACCATCATTCAGGCCAAGGATTTGGAAACTTTATGGGCAATAATTACACCCTACTGTCATCCAGGCCAAGGATTTGGAAAGCTTTACGGGCAGTATTACCCTACACACTCCTAGTCTCAGAGTTCAGAGAACCACCATCAACCAGACCAGAGACCTGGACAACTACCATCATCCAGACTCCAGTTACAGGCATCACTCCACCATTCAGGCCAAGGTCCAGAGAACCTAGTATGCAATTCTTCACACAGGCATTTTCAGCCATCATATTTCCATAACTATCTTCTTCACACAACCACATTCAATGCACAGTCTTTTATTACACAGAAATTGGGGTTCTTCACATCCGTCTATCTACACACAAACACTTTTTAACCTTTTTCTGCTCATTTTGTCTCTTTCTGCTCCCTCGCTACCCACAAAATTACCAGCAGTAAAAAGTCCAAGGTTTCTGCTCACTTTCTACTCACAAATGCTCTTTAGTACTTTAATCGCTTTCATCACTTCGTCTCTTTATTTCTGCTCTCTGACACTTTCTTACTTTAAAGAGCTTTCTGCTCAAGCTGGTCCCACCTTGTCTCTTTCTGCTCACTTTTATTTTAATGCAACCTTAACAGCAGCACACAGGATCTTCTTGAGGTGACTCCCTGTCTCATTCTGTTCAGTTTCATAGGATCTTCCTTCAGACCGAGCTGGAGGTATTAATAATGAAACAATGGCACTTTCTGACCTTTAAGTTCTGAACTCATTGTAAGGACCACTTTAACCACTGCCTGCATAAAAATATCTTCTTTTTAGTAGTTTTCTTTAGATAAGTAAGGGAATAGTTTGGATCTAACAAGGCTAAGACCCAGTCCACCAGAATATTCTCTCACAAGTAAGGGGAGAATAACTTACCTTTGACACAAAGAATATTTAACTTTTGTTAGTGTAGCAGTACTATAATAAAACTTGATCTATGTTAGTTTAAAAACTTAAAGGTACTTAATGGAAAATGTAGGTAGCATTTATATCTTAAATATAAATAAACTATTAAATCAATTGAACACAATTCTCCAGTTTATTGTGCGGTCATGCATAACATATATAGTTACTGAATTAAATAGTAGATTTGCTAACTTAAATATAGATTATTGAAGAGTACTTTTACAGAGCTCTCTTCCAAGATGACACTGAAATATTTGTTTTTCACCCTGTAGGACACAATTCCTTTGTAAAAAAAGAATTAGGTTTTATTGGTAACAGTAATCAACTTTTACTTCATCATTTGTGTTTTGTATAAACATAACTCCCAGCTAGAACATTTCTCTGTTTATTGAGAAAAACTACCAATTCTCACATGCTTGCAATTTGACAAGTAAATTAGAAGCTTAGCAAGTCGTAACTCAAGGCTAAATTTTTGTAGGTTGGATCTTGTATATGGGATCCAGCTATGTCAGTAACAGGATTAAAAAAAAACATGTTTTCAGTAAATTAATAAGGTCCTACTCCTTCTCTTTGAGGAAGATCTTTCAGAAGGATCCCAGTTGTCACTGTATGTAGAGTGACATTTTCAGACAACGTGGAGATTTTAACTCCCTTTTTAGACGTTCATTTTGTTGGAGGTCTGGAGATCTACGTTACCTTATGTTATTTTTTGATCAGTGTTGGCTATCTAGTTTTTAACTGTCTTCGAAGGCTGGACCTACTTCGGCTGCAGCTTGGACTGGAGCCTTACCACTGGTGGTGCAAGTGGCTTTAGGTGCTCTTCTAAGGTTAGACTCAGGCCCAGCAGGATCACTAGGGTAAGTTCTCCTCATTGCAGTTTTACAGCATCTCAATAAATATTGCAGGTTTTCATTCTATATGCCATATTAAATCATAATAGAAACACAATAATTGTTGACTTGAACAAGAATTAACTGTTCATATTATAATAACGTATTTTTATTTTCATTTGGGATTTTTATAATTCTTTATACTGGTAATATTTTTCACTCCTACTTCAAACATAGATCCTTCCTTCATTGATTTTGAAGGACTTACAACATTTCTATTCCTATTATCCTACAGACAAATCTGTCACTTTCTCAGCAAATATCTAATGTAGTAGTTTTCAGTCTATAAAGCATTGGGTATGAATCAATACCTCTCCATTAATCATCAGAATTCCACAGCTAAATAATGTAACACTTCTACTTTACTGTAACAGCAAAAAAAAATATGTAAATAAAGTAGACAGTAGTAGTAGCTTTAGCAATGATGGAATAAAGAGGGAGAACCTGAGGTCCCTGCATAAACCAAGATCAGTACAGGATAAAAAGCAAAACTGGTCTAACAGTGATTGCATTTTTTACTGAACAAAACAATACAACCCCAAATAAGAAGAACTTCTTTCCATAAAGGCTCATGCTGTTCCTGAAACATACTCTTAACAACTTTAAGAATCAAATATATTGAGTCAGTTAAAATTTATTTTCCCTTAAATTTATTTACCATTCTGCTGAATATAACTAAAAATACATTTTGGATCACACCCCTGGAAGTGCATGTACCTCAGAGAATGAAATTCCTTATCCATTGTTCGTACAATGTAATACACTTCCCTAGAGAATTTAACATGGGGAAGGATGGAATAAAGCAGGAAGGGATCCTGCTGGTATGTTAGTTTCATACACTGACAGATGACAAAGAGCTAGATACTATGTGGATTACCCTCAATACAATTCATACTACCATATTTGTGATGTTAGGTGATAGGAAATTTCATGGAAAGTGAAAAATGCATGGAATTGAAGAAACAGAATGGATGACGTATAAGACAAGAAAATCACAGCAAAATGAATTTAGGTTTAAGAATACAGATAGAGAGGAGAGGAGGGAAGAGCACTAGAATTAGTCAAAACAGGCTTATGATGGTATCTTTGAAAAATTTCTTAATGCAGTCAGCAGCTATAGAAAAGGAGGCTGTCGCGGTCGGAATGCAGAAGGTCT
>JAVFHW010081689.1:5499-26700 GCA_032159205.1 Eurystomus glaucurus suahelicus | reverse complement strand
ATTCTATACGGGGGTGAGGGAAATTTAGAAGGACCAAGCCAGTAACTCAAGAAAGGAACCTCGAGAGACAGATCCCTGTGAAACCACAAATACTTGTTTATAGGTGGTGTGGGTCTGCGTAAGTACAAGCTTCCACTTTATACAGTGTTTTCAGTACTATGTAACAGAGCATAAATTAATGCTGTATTAGATGTAGAGTTCTTAAAATCCTGTTTTCCATCCATAATCTTCCAATAAAAATTTTTTTTGAACTAAAAATTCAGGCTGGAATTCACCCTGGGCTGGATGAAGTCTAGAAATGTAGAGAGGGATGACTGGTTCTAAAGAAGAAAGGAGGAAAAAAATGGAATCCTTACAATTCAACAAACAAAAATGTGATGAGACTCTGAAGAAATGCACTTTCCACCTTGTTTCTGTACCGTATGGATTCTACCCTCTTTACTTTTTCCATCCCCAAGGCATGACCCAAAGTTTCTGGGTGGCCACGAGGTATGGTGAGTGCTGGTAGCTGTGCAGGGCCGGAGGCAGGGCTTTACACCCCACAGAACTTCTTCACACCAGGCTTTTCTCAGAGCTGGGGGTCCTTGAGGGACAGGGCAACAGCTGGCCTTCAGCACAGCCTGGAAAAGGGAATCTTCCCCTGACCACTGGCTAGTGGCTTTAAAGCCTCTTTATACCGTGAATTCACTGTCTATATACTTTTGTTTTGACTTAGTGACTGAAATAAACTGATTATTCCTCTTTTCCACCAGTATTATGTCTGTGTCATAGTGAATTTGGAAATTCCTTTTCAGGTATTTATGTAGCAAAAACCCCAGCACCAATAGCCTGTCTACTTGGACTTTCTTTTCTCGATTGAGTTATCTCAGCTGGGTTGACACAAACCCAGTTTAAGCAACTTTAAAAGCGGGAGAGTTCAAATGGAGCCCGCAGAGGGTGTAACTATACAGTTACACAGTGTCAGAGCCCCGCTCAGGCTGTCACCCAGACCTACCTTTCGGTTGCTGAAACAGTAATTTACAATGAGACACAACTCTTTAATTTTTATGTGCCTCTGCTTCATTCTCCCCCAATTTACTTGATATGATGTTTGCAAACCTGACCTGGGCAAATTTACCATGTATTTTCTTTTAAACCACTACCTGGTCATGAGGTTTTCTGACCCTAATAACAGAATGCCACGGTCTCTTTTCAATGTGTGAGAAGCTAAAGCATCTCTAGTTATCCTGTGAGATCCAAACACACAGAAACTGTTTAAATAAGGTTCTCATCACAGATTACACCGACTTGTAAAGCAGCAATTACGAAGGGAATAAATTCATAGGTCATATGGAAGAAGAGTACAGGGATAAAAAAGCATAGCATCTTTACCACCAGCTCTTGTCATGCCCTTTATCAGAACCTGATTTCATTAATAATAAGAAGAAAGTGGTAGAACATATGGCAGAATAGTAATAGGTAAGTAAAACTTGTGTGCTGATTTTGATTTGACTGGTCCTTTATGCAAAAGCACTTTTCACAAACTAAATGCTACATGTTAATCGTGTATGTGATTTCAGGTAAAAACTGGGGGAAAATCTTCAGGATACTGCCAAGACTTTCAGCTGAGGTTTAAAGCCAGGGGCCAGGAAGTCAAAGACACCTGAAAGGGCTCTTTGCGGCTTGCACCTGTATTTTGCTGTATTTCTAGTTCCAGAGGGTAAAGCCAGAAAAAGTCGAAAAACTGAAATGATTCAGAGATAAGATAAAGCTTACAAAGTTTAGTGAAAAAGACTGGATGCATTGGGTGCACTTCACTTGGTTTTTTCAGTGTCAGGTAATACTAAAACAGATGAAAAATATCTTCTAACAACTGGTAAGCATCAGTAGTTTGTTAGTTTGGCGTTAAAAACCCCCAAACTTCTGCAACTGTTGAGAATGCTTAAGTGCAAAACTTTTTTTGTCCATACCTTGCTTTGAATCGCCTTGCCTTTTTCTATCCATGAAATATTAAGCTGGGCTTGATTCAAAGTTTCCTTATTTGGAGATCAAGGCTAAAATTCAGTTTCTATTCACAGAACTAAAGGTGTCATCCAATAAATAAAAATAATTTTAAAAACCCTCAGAGCCAACACTTTGCACGTTCATGGACGGAGTTATTTAATTACAAGCAGGCAGTTATTTCATAGTAAAGGCCCTGTTTTTTTAGTATCAATGAGCATTGTTAAAATAAGCAAGAAAAAAATTGTGACCTGTTTTGCCTTGGACAAAACCAGGTCACATCTGCAATTTGCAGTGCATGATCTCTCCCTTAGCAATCTTGGCAAAGGCTTATTATCCTAAATAATTTCCTCCAAGTTATGAGTGTGTCACTTGGCCTGTTACAGACCTGTCCCTACAGTTCACTCTGCTGTTTACCTGTGTACTGTCAAACTCATTCTTGCTGATCAGTGTCAAAGGAAAAGAAAAACCAGTTTTTAAAATCAAAGCTTCTGTGTGGAAGGATATAAAGTGTGAAATCCAGATCCAGGGCTTTCATTCTGGCTTTAGCGATCATAAAAACCTGCTGTAGGGCAGGACTAATCTGCCAGAAAATTATTATTGAGCCCTGTTACTCAGATATATGTGCAGACTTGAAAATGTTGTTCTTTGTGCCAGCTCGAGGTCCTACAAGAACCTCATATGGTATCCTCCACCTGGCTCAAAAATATGCTGCATTCCACTGTGAAGAGGAGGAAGTTTGTTAATTCCCAGGCAGCTGTGAACAATTTAATCTCTTTCCAAACAGCATGGCATCCTATTCCAATTGCACAGTTTCTTGGGGGATGGATAGTTTGAAAAGCTGGTGAGAGGTAACAGAGCCTTTATTTCAAGGTCATTCCTATGGATTTGGCCTTGACAGTAACATCTTGATAAGAGGGTTGCCAAATCTCACAGCCTCATGACACTTAGTGGGTTTGGAGTTTTCCTCCTCCATATGCTGGAATGGAGGGGATGAAAATCAGCGTTTGGAAGACAAGTTGGAAACCTTGAGTTACTGCTCGGTAAAAACTTGGAAATCAGGTGGAGAACCAGAGTTGTATAATCTTAGGAAGAAGAAATTCCTGTGATTTTAAAGATAGACTTCTTGTTCTGAAGACTGGTGTTTGGCACTCCTGGAATTTCCCAGATAAACTTGTTTATGAGAACTGAGCTGGTAACTTGACCTGTTTTTTTGGAGAAGTCTCTAAATTACTGACTTCCTCTCAAGATTTCTTTATCAAAGAATCACCATCCAAATACTACACAAGCCATTTCTGCCACCTCTTTGGCAATATCTTTAGAAGAGCTGAAGAATCCCAAGGAACTACTTCAAGAAATTAATGTCCAGGTTTCTTTGAGTTCTCAGAACCAATAACTTTGTTCTGATTATGAGAAGGTCTTCACATTCAAAAACTGTTGTATAGGTATTTAAACCAGCTATACTTTTAAACAGGCTTGCACCTGATATGGTTTCCATGGGAGCTGCTTAGTGCTTAGCCATTTGCAAACATGGCTGCTTATGTAGATAATTAAATTACAGTTAGTGAACACAGTGTTCTTCTGAAAACCTGACCTTTGGCCTTTCTGGCACGCTGGTAGAAGAGTGAAGAAAAATACATCCTTTCTGTGCCTTACAAATTCTATACCATAATTTTGTTTCCCTCTAAAACTAGCTAGATGTGACTTTCAGGATACTTCTACCAAAAGCTCCCACTCTTTCACTGCATTTTCAGCAATTATTTGGATTGTTCTGCCCAACTCTAGATACAGCATTTAATCAGCTTAGTTCTTCTATTTTCACTGGAGTTCCCAAATTTTAAAGCTTTTATTTTGTTCAGTGAGATATACTGGGCTTGGCTTACACTAAAATGTTTAGTAATATTCTCTAAGAACTAGTTTTATTCCACCAGAAAGTGCTGATGTTTAGGTACTTTGGATTCTCAGTCACACATGAAGTGGAGAGGCAGAATTACAGGAGCTGTGTTTGTGAAACTAAAGGGATCAAAGTATCTGGATTAATTTGTAACATTCTGGGGATGGGCACTGTATTTGAAAGGAAGTTCTAGATTCAATTTGTTAACCCATCAGTTCAAACAAGCTTGTCAGATCCCAAACAGGGAGAGACAGGATTTTGTCTTCTGAATTCCAGTTAGGCCACTAATGCCTGGGCTAATCAGAGCCAGGTAGAGAGAACCGCACACACTGCTGAATGAACTAGAAAAAATCCTGATGTCCCGCAGAGGTCAGCAGCGCTAATTAGCACCCATGGACAGAAAATCTGCTTGAACTTGCCTGCTGTACTCCTTGGCTTTGATCTCATTCAAAATCTTATGAGAAAGTGGTTCTGATGCTGTATCATGGCAGAAACACATGGTGGGTCACTCATGGGTTAACCTGTCCACCATGGGTTTTTATAATCATTCTCTCCTACTGGGGTTGCTGAAATATTGCTGTATAGAGGGTACAAGCCCAGAAGCTTTTTGGCTGCTCAACAGAACAAGAAGTTTGCCCCTTGCAGGGGTAGCTCTCTGCCTGGCTCTTATGCTCTGTAAGGTACCATTTTGGGAAGTCACGTTGAGAATTTTGGCTCCCAGCAGTAGTACCAGTAATACACAGAAGCTACACAACCACCCGCACGTTGGGGAAGTCTGTCAGGTCTTCATTTCTTCATGCTTTCTGGCCACCAACTCTGAGCTTTCATGAAGGCTCTCCCTAATGCCATGGACAAATGCCACCACCCTGCTTTGCTGTCCTGCTCAGAAGCCCACCAAAGGGACAGACTGCTAAATTTTAGTTGTGCCCACGCTCTCTGAAGGGCTTAGCTTTCTAAGACTTTATCTAGAGCTGAGTGGCCACTGTTAAAGCAACAATTATACCTAACAAAAGACTTTTTCAGTATCTTTGGATATGTTAGTGGAGTAATACCTACAAACTTAGAGTATTTTACTTTTTATCTGCTGGTTAATGGGAGAATTTTGAAATAAAAATGTGAGAACAGTTTCCACCCTCTGAAACCTTAAGAAAAGTCAAACAACATTTTTCATCGTAATTTGAACATAAGCACTGTGATATTTCTATTAGGCAAGTCCCCTTCACACAATACATCAGTAATAATACATTTTTAAATGAAAGATGGTAAATACTGGCCCTAGAATAGTTTCTCAAAGTCGTATGTGTAAATTATTATTTCAATAGACAGTAGGCAAGCTAGCACTTGAATATATGAAAAGTTTACCCTTCACTGTAACCTCAGAGAGAGGACCATTCCTCTCAATTTCTTCTGCTTTGCAGAAAGGACATGAAACAACCAAAAAATGTTGTGAATGTTGCACAACTTTGGGTATGTTTTAAACCAGAACAAAACAAAACAAGAAGTCTAAGCTGAAAATAGACTAATGTAATATGGAAACAAACAAAACCAGCTAATAAAACTTCTTGCTTGGATGACACAACAGTTTCACACACTGCTAAAAGAGGATCTTTTCCCTCAAGGGTATCTAAAATGTCACCGAGTCAACAGAACGATAAGCAGAAATGGGCAGTAATTGTATTGTATTGGCATAACCAGTCTGAAGACACTTGGCTGGATAATGATGAAGACATATTTGTCATGTGGAAATTACATATTACTGCAAAGAACCTATTACCTAATACTACCAAGTACTGCAAGAAGCACCCCAAAACCAAGAAAAGAAAAGAGAAAACCCTGAATCTGAGACCACTGCTCGTACCTCTTCTTTTGCATCCTACCATGAAGAGTAGCCTTCTGTGCTGGGCTAACACGGTCTGGGTTGACTCTGTTGAATCTGCCAACAGAGCAAGGCTTATCAAATAGACTGGGGAAAGGAGAATTCAGTCTCAGCTGCTTGCAGTCATTTGAGAGCTCGTGGTGATCCATGTCATGCTGTTTGTGCTCGCTGCAAAATGTATAAACCTTGGGGGAAAGGATTAGTAATCTGGGCACAAGAGCTAAAGACTTTCCGGTAGAATAATCTGCATCACATATTTGGCTTAGTTTCCTCATTGAAGAGGTCGGAAGCCCCCTTGTTCTGTGTAGCCAGTCACCATTCAACTCACTATTACATTTTGAAAGGACATTCTCAGTAAACAGCATGGGTGCCAAGACCGCTGCTGTGCCTTAATGATCTATGTGAGACCTTAATGTTCCCCTGTTAATACAGAGCTCAGAGTCATCAAGATTTTCTAGGAGAGAGCAGAAACTCTAGTAAATCTCCCACTACATTTGCAAAAACAGCAGTGTCAAGGGGAGCTCATCTTGAACTCATGACAACTGGTCTGACACACAATGAATTGTAAAGTCATAACAGGTAGAAGTACACTTTCACCGTGGGCATTCTTCTTGAACAACGATTACCCCTCCTCAAAAACCCAGAAATCCAGACCCAGTAGATGACTATTTTCTCCATTAGCATCCTCTCTTGCTCCTTTTGAACCAGTGCCACAGCTGTATCAGAGAAGATCTGATGCCAGGATGTCAGGACTGTGCTTAAGCTAACCAAGGAAAATAAGCTGGAACAACAGTGAATGACAGGAAAAGGTGGGGGGCTGGAGCTGGGCTACAAAAGAATATGAAATGGTTCTGAAATTACTCCCACTCTAGTTGCACTTTCCTCCAACAGTCCCTGCATGCCCCCTAAATCTGTTGACAATTATCCAAACCTTAATGGTCCTAAAGCCGTCTTGTTGTCAAAGTGTTCATGATTCATCCTATACTTTGCTGAGAGGAGCATTTGATAGAAGATGTGGTCTGGCTGCCTGCAGTTTCTTCCCATCAGCAGTCCCAGTGGATAGAAAGAGTCACTGTGGGAGCATTCCTATAGTCCTGATCCTATAGCCGTGATCCTTGGGCATGTACAAGCATATTCCTGAGCCCTATAGTCAGAACAGGTGAATGCTTCTCAGCAGCACAATTAAATTTGAACTCTGCTGTCCTACTGAAGGGGCAGTGGTCGGCAGGGTTCAAGGCCAGAGCACATTTGACATCGAAAAGGGAGGAGACAGATGCAACAGAGCCAAAAAAGGGTGCTGCAGAACCTAGATTTCCTTCATCCCGCACCTGACAAGAGCAGAGATCTGATTCTTTTCCCTCCCCGCTGTCCCAAACTGTCCCTTCGGTGAAGGGAGCAGCAGGAGCAAGTCTCATTTTCTAGGGCTCTGGCGCAGGTGATACAGAACTGGGGCCAGAGCTAGTTTGTTCCTCTAGGCAATCTGCTGCCTTCAGCAGCTTCTGCATTGCTACAGCCTCAGGTCAGCTCTGTTCAAAACCTCCAGAAACCTTCTCTCAAGTCAAACTTGTGGAGTCACAACCAAAGCCCAAATAAATTTGCTGTGCCTGCAGAGGCAAGAGAGGATTTCTCCTGGGACACTGATAAGGACGTTAGACAGTGGTGCCAAGCAGCACATATCTTGCAGAGGTCATGAGAGAGTTGCCTTTGGCAGACAGGGTGCTTTGCCCCAAAGGTGGCTGAAAGTGGACAAGAAGTCTGGTTTTAAGGCTTCTTGCATTTACCTTTTTCACAACGCCCAAAGGGGTACAAAATCTACTAATTGCTCTTTGTTCACCCTAATTAAAAGCAACTGTCAAGAAATTAATCTTAGGCTCCTTCTCCTGCTTCTCCTCCTTTGATGCCACTCTTGGCAGTCCAGTCTCATGCTGGTAAAACTGGCTGATAAATGTCCTGGGCCTGACACTCTTCCTTCTGCTGTTATTCTTCTACGGGAAGCTCCCTAGTTTTTCCTCTCTCCCTTGTGCATCACATCCAGGTAACAGAAATGCTGCACATCAGTTCCAGCTTGGACAGTGCTTTCTCTCCTCATCTGTCCTCCACTCTCTCCAAATCACTTTGTTCTTTCTCCTATACCCTCTCCTTCACCACCTATTTTTCCTTTTGGAATGAGCAGAGGTACATGCCCAGCTGCCTGAACTGTTTCCTAGATTTCTATTAGTGGGGACTGGGAAGACGAAAGACAGGGAAACATGGGGCAGAAAATACACTACTATCTCCTCCTACTTTATCTCTTCTCCTTCACAATCCCTTGAAAACTGGCAGGAAAAAACGGCATGCCTGTCATCTTCAAAGCAGGAGAAGAGAAACCTCTTCCTCTACAAGCTGTGATTATATCTCAGGATGGATGACATCCCACACTTCTCTGGGAGAATCCCCGGCTCCTCCATTGTTCTATGGGTGCATACAAACAGCTCAACAGACAGCACTAGTATCTGTGGGAAAGAGAGGATGATCTTCTCCCTCTTTCTCCAGGTTCCTCCATTTTTTTACAACCCTGCTTGCCTCCTCAGGAGGTTCTAACTCGTCCCCTTGACACATGGTGCAAAACAATTTTGCTGCTTTACCCAAGATGGCACCAAGCGCTGCAGCCCTTGCCATGTGTAGGAGAATCTCTGCGCTTTCAGCCATGCCCCCTTGCAAGTGTTTGAGTAGAACAGTGCCCAGCACTTGCCAGTCTCAAATATTCATGACCACAAGATGTTCCCAAATAAAGCATGAAGATAAAATGCCTTGATTATTTTTAAATAGCGTATTTGAGAGCATTCACTTAATTTCTGGTTTTGAGTTTTCAGATTGCATTTGCTTCCAAGTCCTGTTCTGCCTTCCTCTTCTCCCAGTGCCCTATCCATTCACCCTCCATCCCAAACACAAGGACTAAAGATGACTGTTTCTCCCTTTGAAATCCAAGAGTTCCTTCATTCCTGGATATGAGGCACTGGGAAATGTACTGGGAGGTGAGGTGAGGGAAGAGGCTTGGCAACCCAGGAAAGAATGCAATAAACCAGTCGTTTCCTTTCAGAGCATTAGACTCCACACCCTAGAGATAGTGGTCTTTATAACAGCCTAGCCAAATAGAAAGAGACTCAGAAAAGTGGAGGAGAAAGGTCCTATGTTTCCAAACTGATGCATGGACAAGGTGCCAAATGATTGCATTTCTTTAATTTGCCACAAACTGGGTTAGCTTTGAGCTTGAAGGAGAGAGAATAGCAGGTTTTTAAGTACTGCTTCTGGGCCTGGCATCAACACTTCTGTTGCCATAATGAGTCAGACATCAGAGGCAATACACACAAAAGGATGCAGGCCAATACCTAGGCAAATAGAAATGGGAAAGAAGGACTGAAAAATAAGTGCATGTGGCAAGGAAGAAGGACTCCATTCCCATAAACATTTTGAAATTATAACCTTAATTTCCTGCATTTCAGCAAATAAAGTCACTTCAAAACAAAACCAATGAAAAATAGAATTCTGTGTAAGGTTAATTTGCCAGAGGCAGATCTTGTTCTGTAAATTGCCATTTGCCATGTACCAAAGCCACAGTCCCCCAATGCTCTTGCACATTTCCCATCAGGCAAGCACACACACAATTAAGAACATTTGAGCAGTCATCCTTAGGACTGTGAAATAGATAAATCCTGAAATGAAGGGAAATTAGTCTTATCAGCCATAGAAACCACAGCCTCAGATGCTCTTTCACCTTGCCATCTGCCAGGGCTCCTGAAGGGCTGTTGGATTACTTAGGGGTAGATAATTTGCTCTGGGGATAGAATATGGAATGGAAACTGCATTGATGGGAAACATTTGAAACTTCAGGTTGCACTTCTCTTGGGGGCTCCACTGGGAACTCAGAGCAGTCTAGGGACATATATTTGTCACTTCTCACCTATCTCAGCTGTCAAGTAACTCCCTGATTTGTTCTCTTCTGCCTTATACTTCCACTGTTTTTTCTTCCCCCTGTTTATTTTCAGACCATCCCTTCTTCTCTGCCCTCTCTTTCAGCTTGTATCACCATGACCTGGAGAACTGGTATGCATTGCCTGTTGCTCTTCTTTATCTTGTTCTCTCCAACACTGCATCAAACATAATTGTCAGGAGGAAAATATTTACTGCAAGAAATTACAGCCATCTGCTAAGCTAAGTACAAAATGAGCAGCTACAGAACTCTAAAAGACCTCCCAAGTCGCTTCCATTCACTGTTACCATTTCAGGACTTGTCTACCCTTGACAGTTTTACTAATGTGAGTGATTAATGGAAGAGTTTTCATTTTATTTTGATCAACAATTGTATTTGGTGATAGAGTCTTTCTCCGTTATCATAGTTGCATTGCTGTGAAGATGAGCTACACAAGACACCTTTCTGATCAGAATGCCATCAGTGGAGTGCTGTGAAGCTACAAATGAGCATCACTTCTTGGATATATCACGGAGACTGCCCTCCATCCTAGGAATTAGAGTGACATGCTACCAACTTTGTCTTACAAAACTGTGTGACATAACCCCTGCTACTAAAGCACACAGAATTCAATAATCCTGTTTAAAAACCTTTGGTACTTCCATTTCCACAGTGTTAGACAGTGCTAATATGATACAAGCCAAAAAGGTGAGGTCACTGCTCCAGTGGAAACACAGTAATGAGGTCCAATATCCACAAAGAATTTGCATTCACATGCTATTGTTCTGCAGTCAGTTAACAATTAACACAGATTAACTCTTGCGCCTTATGGACTTAATATCAGGGTTTCTTTAAAATGAAGGGATACACAGATACACTGCAGTGATTTTGAAATAGAGTATATTCTTTAGGACTGCATAGTAGTAAAAAGCAAAACTCTTAGAGAATATTAAAAACGTGTGTAATTCCTGACTTTGCTGCCAAGGACCAGCCATTATTTTGCGTGTAGTGCCTTGGTATTTCGGGTCATGCCTGTCTTGTGTGATCCCACGCGTGCCCTGCAAATAAATAGAATGTGATAACACAGCAGGAACATTATTAAGTTTGATCTCAGGATGGATCCTGAATCTCTTATGTTGCTGACAGTTTGTGGACACCAAAGAGAATAACCTAAGTTTGCTCAGCAAACTAAAGGCGTGACAATAACGCAAGTCACCCAGTACGCAAGTCTTCCATACAGCCACACCTACAATAAAACTAGTTAAGGTCAGCATGGCTATGCTTCTCCCACTGCTACATTTTCTTTTGCACTTAATGATCTAATCACACCCTCTTTTTTCTACGGGGCCTTTGCCTCATTCAGCGCCCAGGATGGATGGGGCTCATTGAATAGGCATCTGTAGTCTGACAGTTTGTCTGCAGATTTGCCTGAAGCTGAAGATACAGCCTTTGATTCTACTCCTGGCACAGCCACAAAATCCCTATGTTGAGATACTGGACTAGTCTCTTAAACCAAACCAAAGTGGGCACCGAGAGCCTCTTTTTTTTATGCTGCAGGTGCCTGACTTGAAATCTCATTTGTGAAAATGATAAGCACTCATTACATGCAACTGGGGCAGAATGTTACAAAAATGCTAAATATTCTGAAAAAGAGAGACACTCAGCAGTTCAAACTTAAAATTAGTAGACAGTTTTAGCCATGGTCTCCCTGGATTTCCTTTCCTGTATGCAAAGTAATTCTTCCAGCATGGGGACAGTGTGACAGTTACAAGTAAGTCTTTGGGAAATGGTATTTTTTGAGATTTCAAATCCCCATTAGGATAAAAAGAAAATCACTCATAGTTCTGAGGGGAGTACCTCTCATACAGCTTCCAGGTGTTCAGGTTGTCCTGTGTAGTTGCTCAAATCAAATGTTGGCATTTCTAGGGCATTTGTACACTCAGCTGAACTGAGAAACTTTTCCCCATCAGGATTTCATAAAAACTGAAAAATTACAGAAAAAAAAAGCTTCAGTTTTGACGGAACTTCTCTTGTCAGACAACTGCTGTGTACGTGTTTCTGGTCTGGACTGCTGGGACTATGGCAGGACTCTCTGGGAAGAGTGTACCAGTCTCACTGTGCGTGTTTCTGTTTCCAAAGGTTGTTGCTCTGGGTGAAGTCAAACTAGGCTTGCAAAGGCACCTCTTCCATCTGAACTCTGCTGTACCCACTACGGCTGCTCCACAGCTCCAGGGGAGACTACCAGGCTCAGGTCACTGTGCCATGCTACAGATGGAGAGGGTGACCAATCTCACTGGAAATCCCTGTAACTCTGGGCCATCCATCCAACCTGCAAGGCCTTCAGATTTGCTCAGAAGTCAATTAGTATAACATTATATAAACAATTTGAATGAAGCTGCCACCTATATAAATGTCAAAGCTTTATACCTTCTTCACATACGTATGTCCCTGTCCACGTTACATCTGAATCTCTTCATCTTTCAGGAACAGACAGTCTCTCAGAAGAGAGATCACCTGTCCTTCAAGGACAGTGTCCAAGGGCAGCAAGAAGCACCTTGCATGGCCCTATTTACTAGGCAGTACAAAAGCAGGTGTAACCAAAGCTGTTCCAAGGAGAGGAGATAGTCATCCCATCCCTCTTGGACTCCAGCCAAGTGTTTCTATATCCTTTTTCAGCAAAGCTTCTCACCCTTGGAAGATGACAAAATTTAGGCAAGACTATTAAAAGAGATAGAAGGGTTTCAGGAGGTTGTGGCAGCA
Organism: Eurystomus glaucurus suahelicus; assembly: GCA_032159205.1. Lineage (NCBI taxonomy): Eukaryota > Metazoa > Chordata > Aves > Coraciiformes > Coraciidae > Eurystomus > Eurystomus glaucurus. The sequence continues at coordinate 14,241 of JAVFHW010081689.1, read as the reverse complement.
ACTACAGGCTTTGCTGTCCCGGTTCCGGGCACATTGCTTCTAACAGGGATCAGTGCAATCTGGTATTTAAATAATGTTACTGTGGGAGCAGTTCTGTTCTGCAGTGTGCTACAGTTTCTTGTGCAGTGTCAAATTTGGTATCATTCTGACATCTGGTCGATGGCATTCATCCATCTGTTGTAACTGAGTAGGTGTTGGGTGGGGTTGGCAGGAGAGGCTTGTTTAAGTGTTTGTTTTCATCCTGCAGAGGAACTGCAGAGCCAGCTCAGTAATTAACGAAATACTCATTTTTTAAAAATGTGTGCACTAATGTTCTAAAGAAATAGTGAGTAAGGCAGCTGGTGCTTCTCAGTGCTGAAATGCAGAGACTTTGATCCCATTTCTCTTTGGTTCTATGTTGTTTTAGGAAGCCTTCCCCCTTGGGCTGGCACTCCGGTTTCCATTCCTGACTCAGCCAAATGCCTCCTGGCTGAATTTGGATAGGTCACTCCATCTTGTGTGCAGCAGTTTCCCTCGCTGTAAAATGCATCCAAACTTTTAAACACCTATGTTGTTATGAACTTTGAAATCTGCTTATAAAAAAATGCAGTGGAAGAGGTGGCCACTATCGTTACTATGATTACTTTGCTTTGTGGTTATTCTAGTCAAATAATCATAGTTTTAAATTAACTTTTGGTTTCATCTGCTCATAGCAAATGAGAGGTTCACCTGAGCACAGTGGAAACACACCCACAAATTCCATGGCTGCCTCTCCAAATTAATCTGTGTCTTTTGGGAACTTGCTTTTATTTCACTCAGAATAGAGCACAAAAGCACTTCTCTCTGCTTAACTGCCTTCCCATAACCTTTCCTAAATGCATGTGTGACTAGGGAATGTTCCACCTGCTCAGTTTTAACTTCTGGACAGGCCCTGCGATTCATTGCTTTGCCTTAGGACCGTGACTCCTGCAGTTCTGTTTGCCAGTCTACCAGGACTTAGTTGCACTTTCTATCTAGCAATCAGTTTCCTCTTGCTTTGTGATCAGTTTGTGGATTGAAGAAGTTACTGATAGCACTTACTAATGCTTTCAGCAGAGCTTTTAGTCACAAATGCAATAGATAATCAAGGAAACAGGGGAACTCCCAATGCATAGCTAACTATAGTAGGCTTTGTCCAGCGTGTCTAATCCTGCTGAGGTTCTGACCACCTCCACGGAAACCCCGGCATAGGGAGGGATGCTTGGAGCAGCTTGCAGATTGCTATTTTGTGGCTGGCAGACATGAATGCCAAATTCATTAATACTTAGAATATATTTTAAAGCTGTGCACCCACCTATGAAGATTACATGATCTGCCCTTGAGAACAGAAGAGGAAACAGTGACCTGGCTGTTCTCTTTTCTCCCTTCCCCTTCATACGCACACATAGCAATAGGTGCTACCCTAGCAGACTCTGGAAAAGGCTTTGTGGGAAGTTAATTACGCATGGAATGCTTCCTCTTTTCTTGTGGCCCCCACAAGGCCTGGCATCTTGGCACTTTCAGAGGTTAGCAATTTTGCACCTAAGATTGTCAGTGCTATTAGAGAAAACCAGAAGTCAAATACTGGACTTTGATATGCAGTCTCTTATAAAATACTCTGTAAGAGCAAGAACAGAAGCATTGACTGGAGACACTGATTAAAAAGGACAAAATGTCACCTTTTTTTTTTTAGCTAAATATTTTAGCAAAAAATTCAGTGTTGGCAATATCACCCTGAAGTCATCTATATTTTACATATACTGTTACTTTTTACTGCCATGGAAAGGTGAGGAATTAAATTGATTTTATTTGTAGATCAGGTTAGGCAGAGAGGTTTTGTATTATTATTTCTTAGCTTGCAGACTAAAGCTTGTGCTGTATGTTGGAACAAAATTCCTCTTCCATTTCTTCACTATGATTTGTGTAATAATAAACTTTTAGATTCTTCTCTGAAATATTTCTCTTTCTTTAATTTCCTCCAGTGACTCTCAGACCCTGAAGTGCTGCTATTAGAAGTATTTTGAACTCTAGCCATTCACAAGAAACTCATAATCCTGACATCCCACAAATATTGTATTTACTGTGAGATGAAATGAGCTTATTCTGTGCTTTAATAAGGTCCTATTAATTTTCATCAACTAGAATTTCTCCTTTCAAACATCTCTCCTTTTCTTTCTTGGCCACCCCAGAACTGACAAAGCTGAACATGTTTTAGTAGTAATTTTGCAGCAGAGCATGACTGCTGCAGGAGAAAGGGAAGGAAAGTACACGAGAACAGTGAGAAGAACCTTTGAATTACAGAATTTAGAATTTTGTATAAACAAAAGACATGAAGGGACCAGTACAATTCTCCTTAAAAATGGATCACAGCTTTGATGTCAGGCCCTAATTCCAGTTTTCTCACATCCTTCCTTCCTGTCTCTCCCCCAAGGGCCAGCCTGGGTGAACCTCACTGAGCAAAATGGTGTTTGTTGCCAGTTATGTCCTATGGGAGTTTCCATTTGGTATCAAAATATAATTTGTTTTATCAGCTTTAGACTTGCTGGCTTTATTTCTAGACAATAATATTGTATTTCTGATCTTTGTGAGAACATTGCCCTGGCTGTTTCAGTTTGCAAAGGTAGGGAAACACATGGGTATAGGTGGAAGTGATGCTGCAGCCAGTTCTGCGTAGAAATTTAGAAAAGCTGAATCTTCCAGGAATGACACCAGTTTGCTACAAACGGACACTGCCACACAAAACCTTTCCTAGTATTATGAAAGAGTAAAGCAAAACATCTAATTTCTTTTCTCCATTGTATTCTTTAAATTGTCTAACTTCATTATATTCTCAGTCTTCTCTCTAAGCAAACCAGCTCACACGCTGCCAGGTGGTGATTGTCCATGCCTCTGTACGACAGGGTCACCAGATCAGTTCACACAGGTCAGAGGTTCTCTCCTTGCAGCCCAGGCTTTGTACTCTCCTGGTCCTGAGCAGCCCCCCAGCACAGGCTGAGGAGCCTGGCTGGGCTACAGGAGACCCCGCTCACTGTCCTCCGGGTTCCAGGGCTGCTTCGTGCCTCTACAGCTCTGCCTTCAGCAACGGGGCACCACAGCCCACACTGCCGCTGCTGCTCCATTCTCATGTGACACGTAAAATAAGGCTTTAAGAGGTTTTTCATAACCTGAAAGTGTACGCAGAGAACTCAAAATGTTTATTCTCACGTCTGTCACTACGTTAGCAAAGTAAAAAATGAATGTAATCTTCCTCTTCAGATAACGGCATTTGGGTCCCCAAGTTTCTCAGAGTCCTGTCTCGCCCTGGGTGATCAAGGGGCCAAACAATTTTGACAATGTTGTTACCTCCAAATGTCCCAGCTTATTGTTCTGATAATTCATCAAGGTTTTGAAGATCATCCCTAAGTTCTATCTGGGGGAGTTCTCCTGTCTTCCATGTAACCTTTCATTCTTTGTTCCTGCAATGCTTGCTTGCTTTCGTAAAACAGATGCTAGGGCAGAATTTTGCATCTCACCTCATGACTGCTAGATTTTCTTAACAGCATCCTGTGAGGAAAGATATCAAAGACTTCCTGAAATTTCCTCTAAAATTTATGTTAAATGGATTCAAAAATTTAAAAAAGGCATGCTTTTCTGTTACTGGATCGGTCGTGCTCAGCATTAAGCTCATGTGCAGATTTTATAACTCACTTACACTTCCATCTTTCTTTTTCATGTGGCTGAGATGATCTTGATTTTAAAGTCAAATACATACCACATTCCATTGATTTGGTTTAGCAGAATAATCTGTTTTTACGGAAAAATCATGATTTTGTTAACAGCTATCAGCCTTGATTGATGCCATCTGCTCTGGGAGATTTGTTACTTCAGCATGTCAATCCTGCTGTTTCTCTTCTGATACCTCAAGGTTTGACAGGCCCCCAACTTTAGGAATTAAATAAAATATGTAGAGAGTGAATAAATTTCAAATTTGTAAAGACTGGTGGGAGAATATCATGTAGTCCCTGCAATACCATTGTCATTTTTAACTGCCCCTTTGATACATCAAACCCACTAATTCTTTCACATACTTACATTTCTCTTTTGTTTGCAGAAATGTGTCTGTTTGCACTTGAAATTTCCTCTCAGACCTCCTGTTTCCCATCTTTCATTTTCCTTGCTCGATTACGTCTCTTTCTCTTGGGTTAGCCAGGGATAGATTTCCTCTTCCTGAAGGTTACCTGTTTGGTTCATCACACTGTGTTTGTTTTTTCTTGCCTTCCTGCTTCCCTTTTGGTTTCGGGGTATGCATACCTTCTGTGATGCAATTATGGTATGCTTAAGTAGTTCCATGTTGAGGCTAAGGATTGTAATGTCTTCACTTCTGACTCGTTTCCTTCTCTTTACCTCTTTCCAACCCTTTCCTCCCTCCAAATACACGAAATTTGAAGGATTATATTTTAATTGCAGTGTAGTTTAAGTGTTAGCTAGCTATTAGATTTCTGTCTCCACCCTAGAAGGCTTTGTACAATGTTTTGAGTTTCTTCTGTGTTACTTGTGTGGGGTATTTGCATTAACTTCTTTCTTTAAGACTGGCCAAGACCCAAGTCTCTATGCTTCTAGAGACTGCATGAAATGCAGTCGTGACACAAACAAGCAGCAAACGCAATTCCAAATAACGTTCCTGCCGAGGCACTTTGAAGGGCAGTGACAAGTTCAGATTGGTGAGGCCATTTGATGCTGGAGCGTGCTTCAGTAGGTCCAAGGGCACGAGGAGGTTTTTGGAAAAAAAGCTGTATGTGTTATCAGGATGGCACTCTCCAGGAAGGGAGGAGTTGTTTGCTTCTTTTACACTGTGTTCCTGTATAACCATGTTTGCTAAACAAGAAACTGGGAAAACAGTAAGAAAAACCCTGGTTTAAAACCAGGAGACACACATGCTTTGTTTTAGCATCTCCCTGCCATGGGAGGACAAACTGCTTTAATCGGTTTGAAAAGCCCTGCACAGCTCTGGAACCTAGAGGAAGAAAAGAGGCATTTAAAGGAAAATGCCAGGGGCACTGAGAAGGGGGGAAACAAGAGCATCATGGAGGAAAGAAGTGACACGTGCCTTCTGTTCACACGCTGAAAGCAGGAGTATGATCCATACAAGAGGTGAAAAGGGGGAAAAATGAAGAAACGGTCAGGCAAGGCTCTGAATACAAACAAATGGTTTGCAGATGGAGGCTGGCCCCAAACGACACCGAATCACGGGACTGCAAAGCTGCAGCCAAACCCACACAGGTCCAGCTCAGAGCAGCGGACCGGTGTTTCAAATCTGGATGCCTGATCCAGTCCCATCCCAGCTCTGCTCCGGGCAAGAACTTCTTTCCCTTGCCTGTGAGCCGGCACGGCAGCCAGGTGGGAGCTGTGCACCCTGCAAGCCACATCCCCAGTTTGGACATCTCGGGAGCACAGCAGGCACCAGTGCCACCGCGCACAGCAGAGGTCACCTCAGAAAGAGTGTTATCACCTTCAGCACGCTGGTATGGGGCCTGCTTGGCTGTGGCTAACTGGAGTCAATGGGAAAAGGGTCCTTCCTCATACTAAGTGCAGGACTGAGACCTGTGTGGGAGAGGAAGAAGCAATCCCCAGTTTTATATTGAATTCTCTGTGGCCTTGGCAGCAAGGCAACATTACGTACACTTGACTTCAGCTTTAAAAGGAGATGTATAAAAGGGAAGAATAACACCAATATATTTTTAGGGCACAGAAAAAAAAAAAAAAAAAAAAAAAAATGAAACTGACCCTTGGCAGCCTGTTTAAAAGAGCTTGAAACTATCTGAACTATGCCAGAAAGAAGAAAAAAAAAAAAAAAGAAAGAAAAACATGCCCAAAAGGGCTGCAAAATCACTTCAGTAATAGATGACTTTTAACTTTACATCAGAAAATGTTTGGCAGGCATAATTTTAAAGTGTTAGGGAAATGTGTGTGATAACTGCTTGGGTGAAAGAGCAAATGTAGTCCGCAGTGAGATTTATCAAATGTTCACAGAAGCAATCAGAATCTAGCAGGGCCAGCTGCCTGTGGACAGGGGCAAAGAGGATCATAGCTCTAAATTTTGAAAATTTAATGAAGCCCACTGATTTCTCACAGGAAATTTTTCTTTGAGCGTGTTCATGTGTCATGGGAATGCTAGTGAGCAGAAGGCTCTGACAAAATGCCAGCTATAAGGCATAAGGGAAACAAAACCCTCCAAGCCCCACCAAAGGCCAAACCAGTTTTCCGCTTTTAAAGCTGCAAAGATTTTTGATGCACTAAACCCCTGAGTACCCTCCTGTGTTATCCTTATTCACACAAACAGGCCTATTGACATGATTTGGGTTATCAAAAGAGTCTTGTAGGATTGACCCCTTTTCAAAGACACCAGAAGAGCACCGAGCTCCCCAGAGCTTGAGTGGGAATGTGAACAGGGGCCTGAGCCAGCCAGCAAAAGGAGCAGGCACCGTCTGGGGTATTCATGGGAGCAGTAGCTGAGTATCTGCTTACAAAAGGACAGAGGAACATCAACGCAAAAATGGAGATACAGGGCTAGAAGGATAACAGGCAGACCAAAAAAACGCAGTTTAAACCAGAATTTAGTTATCCTTAGTTTTATGCAACAAATATCTAAGCAGCTGGCCTTTGCTTTCCTGCTGGACTACCATCCTGTCAAAGAAGTGTACTCTTTTAGCACCTTTTGTAGCACGGGATGTTTTCAAAAAAGTAGGGCTTTTAATTCAGAAACCTCAAAGATCTCCTGCCCCAGTGCTTGAGACATAACTGTTCTGCAGCAAGCGATGATATTTGGGAACGTGTTTGCTTGGATCCCTTGGAGTGTGGGGCTGTGGCAGCAGCGCACACCCAGCTGCAGTGTTGCAGGCTCCTGTGTGCCAGAAACGACGAGGCACCAAATGACACATGAAGGCAGCAAGGTGCTCCAGACCTGAAGTGGGCTCCTGGAGAGCGATAGAGGTGCTAGAAACACGTAACAGCCAGGCCCAGCTGAAAACATCAGAGGAAGGAACCAGATGGGTGAGTCTTATGTTCCTTGTGACAGTCCTGACAGGGTGTGGACAATTAGTTCATTTAGACTGGACACAAGCCAGCAGTACCTTAGTCTTGATCCCACACGTGGGAAATATGAGTGGGAGAGAAGGGTACCCAGCGCCTCCCAGGAATGGGCCGTGTTCTACATGTAAGAGGTGAGAATTCGATTCTGTTTTTCACTTTCAGCAGGACTGTGCCGGCTTTCCAAGCCCACAAGGACGAATGAAAGCCCACGCGTCTGTTTGGCCCAAATCGTTTGTAACTCATACTTTCCATATGAAGTTCACTATAACATAACAGAGACAAATTACTTAATTTAATTTGTTTGGAACCCAGTATCAGAGGAGTGTAACAAATAGAAAACAGTCAAGTGCCGTACAATCAAACGGGGAGACGTTACAAATTTCCACATACATGCAGCTGCCTTGTGGAAAAACAATCAAAAATACTACATTTAATATGGCTGAGCGTCTATAATAATTTCCATCCAGTCATGGAGAAACTCTTAGAGTATCTTGCCTGAAATTTCCCTATACTGTTTCCTGGGACTAAAAGGGAAACTGTGGATCTCTGCAGATGAGTGATTAGCCCAAGGTCATAGGGCAGGAGATCTGGAAGCAGAACTTTGGACTCCTGGTGATGTACTTTAACCACAAGACCATCTTTCAGTCTCCTTCACACTGATGACTTTGGAACTAACTTTAAAAAATCCAGTGAGATGCAATGATGGGAGTGCTAGATAGCTACACTAGATAGCCAGAGGCAACAAAAATGATTAGAGACATGTGGGGGTATTTCTAAACAAAAAGATTAAGACCAGAACTATTTCATTTAGAAAGGAAAACAGTAAAAAATGATAGAATTGAGGTATATAAAATAATGAATGGTGTGAAGGAGAAATCAGATGCCCTTCAAAAAACAAGAGGGCACCTAATGGAATTTAAAAAGGCATTAGTATATAAATGGATAAGGATATCACTCTCCAGCTTATCTCTAAGGAACCTGTGGAACTCTCAGTTGTGGTACGTTGATGTAAGTATTTTAAGAAGATTAAGGAAAAAAGGAAAGATTGTTTGTAGCCAGTGATAAATACAGATTTTTGAGCGAAAGAAAACACTTCTTCAAAGCTACAGTTTTCCCCTGAAAGAACCACCTCTTTCCCTGAGAAAGAGCTAACTTTTTTTCATTCTTGATTGAGTCTCACCTGCAGAAGGCCCAGCAAAAACCGCAGCTGCTTTCTCATATGTCCTCAAAACGGGAATGCTCCAGCCTACACATTTTTCAGGAAGCCTCTTCCTCAGAACAGCATCAACAGCCTTAGAAATTCAGTTTTCTGCTAATAGCAAAAATCACATCCTCATTTGGCTTCCAGGAATTCCAAGCTGTCTTTGTACCACAGAGATCACCGTAAGGAAAAGCTGGACGATATGGAAGGTTGCACTCTCGTTCTTTTACCCTCAGCTCACATCTGCAGCCACCTCCAAACTTCACTGCTTCTTTCTTTTCCTTCCCATCTTTCTCTAGAGCCAAGCTGCAGATCCATGTAAGATTGTGCCTGGATCTCATCAATGATGATCTCTTGGATGGCTAGCGCAAATACATCAGCCTTTTGTTTGTTTACACAGGGCGGAGCACTAACTGTTCAGCTCTCCCTTTCAGCTCCCTTTGAATCCCTCTGTTGGTGCTGCATCTGCCAATTTT